>CANYCX010649067.1:0-11093 GCA_948193385.1 Breynia disticha f. nivosa
CGAACGGTTCGGGAAACGGTTTATCAAACCGTTTCCAAAACCGTTTGGCATCTCCTGCATACCAACAACAGCACTCTTGCACATAATACTTTTTCCGTCCACTTCATATCATAATGCCAACAATCACAAAATCATCATCCATTCCATATCACATATTTCACGCACTTATATTAGCCCTTTTGCAACATAAGGTAACGCCCATTTACACTTCAAGCAAACAACGCAACATGTACTTCACTCGGATTTTTCTCCAATAACTCAAAAACAATCATTTGCACTTAACATACAAGCTCACTCTCTTTAAACACCAATTTCATAAATTCATATTCAAGGAGGATTACCATGATTTATGAATGTATGCATTATGATTATGCTAATGCAACTTCACACAATGCCATGCTCCGGAGTCTCCACATCTCAAGAGAAAGTCCATTCTCTTTGCGCATTTTGGCCACCAGGCCCCTGTTTTATAAAGTACCATATTTTCAGAGAGAGTCCACTCTCTTGTGCGTATTTAGCCATGAGGCCCCTGTTTTCATTCAAGGAGAGTCCACTCCTGTTCGCGCAAAATCTGGCCACCAGGCCCCAGCATGAACATACAATGAATGCCCGTGCATGTGTCAAAATGCTATGCAATAATCATATGTCTCAACACGCTCAATCATAAAATTCTATTCATATTCATACTTAGCATTTTCAACAACAATATTCACACAATTGCAACTTCTCAACATCAATATTCAACCAACCATTTCTCAATACATTTAACATTAAAACACACATATCACATTGGCGCCATAAATAACACAACTTGGTTCCTAAGAACCCATAACCAAATCAACACGATTGAGTCACAACAATTTCATGTCACAACATAAATCGAATAAAACACTATTAAACAATCCAATCATGTCAAGTAAGTGGCAACAAGCACTTACCTCGGGTCTCGGGGTTCGCGTCGCCGCCCGAATCCCGACTCGGATCACGAATAATGCTCCCTACAACAAAATCACATTTTCCAACCAATTAACACACAATGTGGGTCATCAAAACCCCTTAAAATCAATTTCTATATATTTTCCCAAAAACCCCTAAAACCTAAATCTTTGAATCTCTCAAAATCAGAAGTTTTAGGGTCTAACGTTCATAGGCTCTCATCCAACACTTGAAACCCAACAAAACCATATACAATGTATCTAGTTTACAACACATTTTAACCCAAGATTAGGCATTTACCTCAAATCCCAAAAGTTCACAAGCTAGAGAGGAATGGACGATCGGAGGTTAGAATCGGTGTTAATCTCTTGTGAATTTGTTGTTTCAATGTAGGTTTTATGGTAGGATTGGTTTGATATGTTTGGGAGCTATTTTTGGAAAGGTATTTGATAGATAAGGTAAAGTGGATAAGTGGTTCTAGGGTTTCTGATCTGCTTACAGCCCTTTTAAAACTTTCCGCTCGACTCAAACGGTTTACAGGACGGTTATGCAACCCGTTTGCTATTCTGTTTGCATGTTCTGTGGGTAGCTCTCCAGGTAGAACGGTTTATGAAACAGTTTTGAGAAACCGTTTTCCAGCCCGTTCGACCACACTGTCTAGCAAATATGTCGAAACAGTTTTGGGAACAGTTTCCTTAACTGTTCTCCATCATGTTCTCGGCCATTTCTGGGCGTTTTCTGCGATTTCATCCAAAATTATTTCACGGTATTTTTTTGGGGCGTTACACATATTTATGAATATAATGAGTTTCTACTTGTATAAAACATTTATAAACCCAAGAAATAGAGCTAGAATATATAGATAAGCTGTGCAAACCATTCTTAACAACAAAAATAAGAGAGAGCTTCAAGAATCAAGATCTTATTCATCTTTCATTGTAAAAAGGGAAAACATAAGTGAGTTATTTATAAAATTTGAGTCTTTAATCATTCTAGTGACTCATTAAATAGGATTTTATTAGTAATTTCTTGGTGTTAGAATTACAAGATGAATTGTGTGGTTAGTTCACTTAAGATTAGTAAAGTTGCATTTGAGAGTTATCCCTTATCTAGAAAGTGATATGTATAATAGTTCTCAGTAAAATAGAAAGTCAAAGTGTAAGAAAATCCTTAGTCGAGATTAAAAATCCTTAGTAGAGGTACTAAGGTAGTGGAGTAGGCAAGTTGAGTGTTGAACCAGTCTAGATCTTTATTTTCTCTCTTCTTATTCTCAAACTTCGACCACTCTCGACCAATTTTGTGAAAAAAGCCATAACTTAAAAAAAGATTCAACCCCTTTTCTATCGTTTTCTATAATTGGTATCAGATAGGGTTCTCTTAGTTGTTAGATTAATATATAGAGAGAAGATGATAAAGATGAATTTGAATTTTGATGGAAGCAATGAGAACTACGAGTACTCTGCTAATAGACCACCATTCTTCGACGAATCCAATTACATGATGTGGAACCAGAGAATGACGATATTCATTAAATCTTAAGACATAGAGATATGGAACGTGATAGATATTGGCCGCAACATTCCAAAGATAATAGCCCGAGAAATAAAGAGAAAAAATGAGTATAATGATGATGATTGGAGAGGTGAGGAATCCAACTCTAACGCAATGCCAATCCTTTATTGTGGATTGAATTGGGGGGACTTAAATCGAGTGGCATCATGTGACAATGTGAAAGAGATTTGGAAAATGCTTGAAATCACACAAGAGAGGACTACACAGTTAAGGAGACAAAGATAAACATGCTCCTTCATGACTATGAACTCTTCACTATGAAGAATGGTGAAAGCATCACTTCAATGCTAGATTTGCAAAGATCACTAATGGTTTGGAATCATTCAAAAAAACCAATTCAAGAAAGTGATTGATTAAAAAAAATATTAAGATCACTTCCAGTGGAATGGTATGTTATATTGACCGTGATAATCGAGTCAAAGGACTTAAACAAGCTAGAATTTAGCTCTCTAGCTGAATCATTGTTGACCTACGAGATATTTCTAAAGTCAAAGGAACTCAAGAGCAAGCAAAGAGAGAAGGAAAGAGGTTTAGCTCTCAAGACATCCAATGAAGAGAGTGATGAAGAGCTTGAGGACTTAAAAGACGATGAAGAAGTTGCCCTCTATGCAAAAAATGTGAGTAGGTATAAGATGTTTCTTGAGAGGAGACGAAAAGGGCTAAAGAAGGAAACCAATGGCAACTACAAAAAGAGTTCATCATCAAATTCAAGGATGAATGATGAAACATGCTATAATTGTGGAAGGAGTGGTCATCATCAAAAGAATTGACAATTTCCTTCATCAAAGCTCCATCATGAGAAGAACAAAGGAAAGAATAAAGAAGCTTATATAGAGACATGAAGCAATAAAGAGGATGATGATGAAAGAAGTGAATAGAAAAACCTTGCTCTAATGATCTGCAAGACATATTCTGGCGATAAAGAGAGTGAGGTAGCTTTCTGAACCCATAAGGATGAGTTGCTAGTTGCTTTTGAGTCTTTAAATGATGATTATGCAAAATTAATCAAAGCAAACAAGTTACTTAAAACAAAGAATAAGTTACTTAAACTTGAGAATAAATAATACTTAAAATATTGAGTAAGACTAGTGATCATACTAAATGCATGCTTGAATATGAAGAATTAAAATCTCAACTTGATAAGGCTAGAGAGAAGTTTAATATCTCATTAGTAAATATACTAATGGGAATGATAAATTTGAGAGAATGTTGAAAATTCAAAGGAAAACTTTATCACGATGTCGTCTAGGTCATGAGGAATTCTATATAGAATAACTTTTAGTAAACAAACTAAATCATATAAGAAACACGCAAAATTGAATATGCCTAAATATGGAAGATGCATAAGAATTGGTCATAACACTTATTCTTGTTATGCTCCTATGAGAACCATTTATGTTAAGAAAATATGGGTTCCCAAAGGAAATAAGGTGCATGATATGGTGTTTATGACTAACATTAATAAACCCAAACTAGCATGGGTACCAATCAAAAGGATATGATTTTTGTTTTGTAGGTACAAGTAAAGAAGAAAGGCACCTCAAGCATATGGTACATCGATAGTGGATGCTCGAGACATATGAGTGGAGACAAAAATCTCTAGGCCTCATTTGAACTTAAAGATGACGGACATGTCACTTTCAGGGATGATAAAAGAGCCAAAATCATTGTTATAGGTAAAGTGGGTAAGGAACCTTTACTACCATTGATATTGCTTTACTTGTCGATGGTTTAAATAACAATTTACTTAGTGTTTTGCAATTGTGTGATTTAGATTTTGAAGTTAAATTTAAGTCTACACATTGCATGGTAACTGAGGATAATAAGATTTCTTTTATAGGAGTTAGACATAGAAATATCTAAATAGTAAACTTACATTATGAAACCTCTTTTAATGAAAAATGTCTTATAATTATAGATGAAAATGCTTACTTATAGAATAGATAGTTAGGACATGTACCTCTTCCTCTACTCACTAAATTATCTAAAAATGAAATGGTAAAAGGATTAGCAAAGTTAAGATATGTAAAAGTTCCCTTATGTGAACCTTGTATAAAAACTAAACATACTAGAGTAACATTTAAACCAAATAAAGAAATATATGTCTAGAGTGTTAGAGCTTGTGCCTGTGGATTTAATTGGACCTTCCAGATTTTTGAGCTTAAGAGGAAAACTACACACCCTTGTTATAGTTGCAAAATGGTGTAGGCTAGTGAAAAATGAAAAAAGTTTAGCTATTATTTCCATAAGGACAGATCATGGAGGATAATTTGATTCTAAACCATTTGAGGGATGGTGATAGAAATATGAAATAGAACACAACTTCTTCGCTCTTAGAACTCCACGATAAAATAGAGTAGTTGAGAGGAAAAATAGAACCTTAAAAAAATGAGTAGAACTATATTGAATGAATACTCACTTCCAAAGTACTTTTGGGCCAAAGCCATGAACACGGCTTATTACACCATCAACCGAGTACACTTGAGGAGAGATAAATTAAAAAATCCCTATGAAATGTGGAAAGGAAGGAAACCAAACATATCCTACTTTCATCCTTTTAGGTACAAAGTGTACATCATAAACAATGAAAAAAACAACATCATAAAGTTTGATCCAAAATCCAATGTCAGGATATTTTTGGGATACTCTAACCATAGCAAAGCTTATAGAGTTTTCAATACTATAACAAATGTGGTTAAGGAGTCTATACATATGAAGTTTGATGAGTTGTTTTTACCTCCTAAAAGAGACATATTTCATGAAAATTATGAATTAGGTGAATCATCTAAGAATGGTTATCACAGAGCTAATGAATTTTTTAATGTTATAATAGAATAAAAAGAAAAAAGCTAAAGAAGAAGATGAGGCACTTGTACCTCTTGAGAAATATTAGACAAATGTAAGAGAACATCCTATTATTCAGGTAATAGGAAGAGTAGAAGATGGAGTAAAGACAAGAAGAGGATTACTTGAGTATCATGGGAATTATGCATTTGTTTTAATAATAGAACCCAAGAATATAAGGGAAGCCTTAGAGGATGAAAAATAGTACATTATGATGCAAGAATAGTTGAATCAATTTAAGAGAAGCATTGTTTGGGAACTAGTCCCTCCACCTAGGAAAAAGGCTATTATTAGGATGAAATGGGTTCATAAGATCAAATATGATGAAAATGGAAATGCAGCTAAAAATAAATCAAGAATGGTAGCATAAGGATACAATCAAGAGGAAGGTTTGGATCATAAGAAGACTTTTTCTCCCACAGCAAAATTTAAAGGAATTAGATTGCTATGTGCTTATGCTGCACATAAAAGATAAATTTATACCTAATGGATGAGAAAAGGGAATTCTTCAATGGTGTAATTCAAGAAAAGGTTTATCTGTAGCAACCTCCAGGATTTAAGGATCAAGAACACCCAAAATGTGTGTATAAATTTATTAAAGCACTGTTTGGGTTGAAAAAATAACCAAGAGCATGGTATGAAAGATTGAGTTCATTTATCATTCACCATGTTTATGAAAGGGGGCATGTAGACAACACCCTCTTAATAAAGAAGATTAATAAGGATATTCTTATATGTCAAATATATGTGGATGATATAGTGTTTAGAACTACTAACCCTTCTTTGAGAGATGGCTTTTATACTTTAATGAAAGGAAAATTTAAGATGAACATGATAGGAGAGCTTACCTCCTTCCTTGGACTTTAAATTAAACAATTTCAAGAAGGAATATTCATTCATCAAACCAATTACACTAAAGATTTGTTGAAGAAATCTAAGTTATAAGATTTCAAAGAAATGAAAACTCCTATGGCATCCACACTCAAGCTTAATAAATATGAAGAAGGAAAGTCAATGGATGAGAAGCTTTATAGAGCTATGATTGGAATATTACTCTATTTAATGATCTCTAGACCTGACATTATATTTGTTACATGTATGTGTGTAAGATATTAAGCAAATCCTAAAGATTCACACATGAGTGCATACAAAAAAATTTTAGATACTTAATTGGAACCATTGGATTAGGATTATGGTATCCTTCATGTTTATACTTCAACTTAATTTCTTATAGTGACACTGATCATTGTGCATGCAAGCTTGATAGGAAATGTACAAGTGGTGCATGGCACTTCATTTGTTCTTGTTTGATTTCTTAGAGTAGTAAGAAACAAAAGAGTTTGTAATCTCAACAGCTGAATCTAAATATATAGCCACAGGGAGTGCATGTGCACAATTTTTGTGGATTAAATATAAACTAGAGGGTCATGGGATAAAGCTTGAAAATATTCCAATGATTTGTGACAACACTAGTGCAATTAACCTTAGCAAAAATCCAATCATGAATAGTAGAACAAAGCACATAGAGATAAGACATGTCTTCTTAAGAGATAATGTTCAAAAGAATAACAGTAGTTTGGAATTTGCCAACACAAATGACTAAATAGTTAATATTTTTACCAAGCCCTTAGATTAATCAAATTTTGATTCAATAAGGTTTAGGCTAGGAATGTGTAATATAAATGAATTATAAATTGATTTTAATTATACTATGTTGAAATTTGACGATAGATTATGATTATATGTTTAATGATGTTCACATGATTGAACTATGATATTATGTTTGATTTGGTCAATATAATATTGATTGATGATTTATATGTTTAATTGATATGTTAAGACAATAAGAAATGATGATGTGTTTAATGTGATGTATTTATTATTAAAAGAGTTGATGATACTTGTAGTTTTTAAATTAAAACATTGCTACTAAATGAAAATGCAATTATGTTAAATGTTTTAAATTATGAATATGAGTGATTTTGACTAAAAAATGATTTGAAAATGAAGCTTATGTTGATTATCCATAATTGCCTGAACATGATGATTTTGTGATACGGACAACATAAAAGTGCAAATTTGTAAATAAGTTACAGTTTTTGCATTTTTGCATCTCAGTCATATATTAAAATGGTCACAGGATTGACAAAATATCATTTAGAGGAAAATAAAGAAGTCATTGAAATGATAGTAGCTGAATTTGAGTTAAGGTAACGTAGGATGTGATAAATAATAACGTATGTTATTCTAGAAAATTGACTATCTAGAAACAAGTTGAATGACGTATGTTAGAATAGCAACCAGGGTCTGTTACTTTGTAATGTACGTTAACTTGACTCAATAATGTACAATGTTGAGCATGAAGACAAATATTAAAAACCCTACTGCACAATCCTAAGACGCTCTTCTTCCATCTTAATGATAAAACCCTACAGAAGCATACTTTTAACTTCTATAAAACCTATGTTGTTACCTCTAAACTTGTTCCAAACCACTTCACTATCATCTAAACACAAAACCCAATTCTTAAACTTATTCTAAATCAACATTTTCTTCTAGATTCCCTAAATATCACACAAACCCTAACTTTTAGAATCTTTAAATGGGATAAACTCATACTCCTAAACGAGCTAGAAAACGTGAAAAGTGCTCATCTAAACCATATTTGAAGTATTATGACACAATTTTTATAAGTATAGAAGCTCAAACCTATTTTGATAATGTTTTGAACGGTGAATCTCTACTTGAGATTTTATTATTCAATCATAATTCATTAAGGTCATTTGGTTTAGATATAGATCTTACATTTAGACAAGTTGGATTTTCCTCATTTGTGTCCAGGTTATTTGATGTTCATGAGGTATTTGTGCGATAGTTATATGTCAATCTGTCACATTATATTGATGAGTTTAGAGAATTGTGTATAAAGTCTTGGGTAAACAAGAAGGATATAGAGTTTACGAAGAGTAACTTGAATTCTTGGTTTGATTTAAAACTCAATAGATATAAGTGTTTGGGGAATTTTAAGTACAACGAGGATGAGGAGAAAGAGCAATTAACTGTTCCAAACATAGAGCTTACAAGCAACTCTAATAAAGCCTCTGTAATTAGGTGGATTAAGTCACAATCTAGGTTGGTTGGCAGAGATATATAATTGGACTGCAACTCTTTTAGAGTATAGATGAAGATGGCACATAGTGCTCTTAATAGAGCCATTATGCTTAAGGTACATACTCAGAGTGTTCTTAAAGGCATT
Organism: Breynia disticha f. nivosa; assembly: GCA_948193385.1. NCBI lineage: Eukaryota > Viridiplantae > Streptophyta > Magnoliopsida > Malpighiales > Phyllanthaceae > Breynia > Breynia disticha. Next base: position 8,609 of record CANYCX010649067.1, read on the forward strand.
GATTTTGAGGTCATATACCATGTATTAAGATGTAATGAAGTGAATTTTTGTTTTACCGTGATGTCCTACATGGTGAGCTAAGAGGAGTATATGTACTGAAAGAGTTATAGTACACACACCAAAAATATGAAAGTTGGTATTCTTTTTGGAGTTATTTTTACACATGTTTTTGTTTAATATGGTGTAGATTTGAGTGGATATAGAGGATACAATGTACATAGCAACCATCTTACCTGGATTTATATTTGAGAACTATGAAGTATTATCAAACTATGGATGAGGGATGAATGTTTTATAGATTAATCACTAATGGGAATATACTACATAATGGATCCACTTATCATGCCTCTTATAGTTGAGCAGGACCCTCTAATTTTGCTTGCACACCTTCATCTGCACTAACTACCTCTGCTCCCCACCTCCAGCTTGAGCTCTATTACCTATGCTCCAATTGATTTGGATATTATTAAAAGACTCACAACCTTAGATCATGGCATGACATACTTGATGGGACTAATGAAGAAGATCATAGACAAATTTGGATGCACTTCAGATGATATTGTTAGTGAAGCATCTCTAGTAATTAGATAAGATGCCACTACTAAAGAGCTAGTTCCTACTATTAGAGAAAAAGAGTAGGTTGGAGAGTCCTCACATGCCACTGGAGGTAAGACCATAGATAGAGACTTCCAAAGAGCTACTTATTGATTTCGTGCTCCACCTCCATCATGATCATCTTCACTATCCCATTTGACTGACATTGCATTTAGACATTCATATATACTATTTTTCTTTATGTATTAACTCTATGCATGTTGATTATTCATGATTGTTGCTCTATTTTATATATCATGATTGCCTTTTATCATCACTTTCATATCTCTATTGTCATTTATATATTTTTTTATTTATGGTGATAGGGAGAGATTTAGCTTTAAGGCGAGCTATACCTATTTATGATAATGACAAAAAGTTAGAAAGAGTTTTATTAAAATAAATGATAAATTAGAAATGTATCAAAACAAAAATAAGAGAAGTTAATATAAGTGATTGAGTATGGGAGAAAATGAACTAAAGAGAGAATATGATTTGACTAAAGAATAGGAGTTATATGAGAATTGTATTTTATGTCTACACTTTATCACATTTGATGTCTTGCGAATTCTACTTGATGTTTATCTTATTGATACTTATGTGGGACTAACATTGTGACAAGACTTTTATGTCTTGATCAATTTTTTTATGGACGATGTTGATTATCTTTATTATCTTTCAAGAGTTTTGTCATTATAAAAAATGGAGAGATTGTTCGATCAAAGGTAATCAACATTTGAGTCCTTACTGAGTTTTTATAATGTGTTAAGTCTTTCAAGTGATAAAGGATAAGTGTGCAGATTCAGGTTGACGCTTTGGACTTGAATAACGTATGTTATTGATGTATACAAGCCTACATTATTCATGACTAAATTGAATATTTGCAGTAGTTCAAATAAGTTATGAATTAGAAGATAACATACATTATGTGTGGAACATAATGTATATTAAGGGTGACCTAAGATACATTACTGGACACCTGGAGCTCAATGATCAAATTCAAGCCTTAAACTCAATACCCGATAAAGTATATTGAGATTGTGTTTAAAGACTAACGTACGTTATATACAAATTAAAGTACATTTGATGAATCATGATTAGATGTGTTCAAATATGATGAGCATTCTGCTTCAGAGTTGAGAAGTAGACATAAAATTTGAGACAGCTAACAAATGCATGTTTGTGAAATATTGTAACGTACATTATGGACCTAGTGTTTGTTAAAGAAGAGACAAATGTATGTTAACGTGTCTAACAGTGCACTAAATGGTTGTTCATTTAGATTCCAATGGACATATTTATAAGTCTAACAGGTTTCTGATTGGATAGAACATATATAACCCCACTTAGTAAGAAAGTGACTCATTGAATAGGTTTTGATTAGCAATTTCTTGGTGATAAATTGTCAGTTCAATTTTGTGGTTAGTTTACTTTAGATTAGTCAAATTGTGTTTAAGAGTTCTCACGTAGTAAGAAAGTGATATGTATAAGAGTTCTCATTGAAATAGAAAATGAAAGTGTAAGAGAAATCCTTACTGGAGATTAAAAATTCTTAGTAAAGGTACTAAGGCAATGGAGTAGGCAAGTTGAGTGTCGAACCACTCTAAATCTTTGTCCTCTCTCTTTTTATTCTCAAATTTTTAACACTTGCTCGACCAATTCTACAAAAGCGCCATAACTGTAACGCCCTCCATTTTTAAGAATTTTCAAGCATTTTTGAATTATTTCAATAATTTGAGAATAAATTTTTCGCGAGATAAATATTATTAATTATTGTTAAGATGGTGTAGGATATTTTAAGAAATAAAATTTGGTGATGTTATGTTGAATCGGGAGAGAGAAAATTGGAAAAGAAGTAAAGTGTAGAGCCAAGGGTAAAATGGACATTTAC
>CANYCX010649449.1:0-10463 GCA_948193385.1 Breynia disticha f. nivosa
AATTCCACTCAATTCCACCTTAAATTCATTAAGAAATCCACATTTTAATACCCTAACCCAAGAAATACATGATTCAAGAGTTAAGGTCGGACAACTTACCGATGTTTTATCTCTCTTTGGTCCTAACGCCTTCCGATCACTAAATCCCGATGAAAGTTACCTAGGGTTAAGTTTTTAGAAATTTTAGTCTTGGTTTGGGAGAGAAAAATGTGGATGAAGGTGGAATAATGAAGATGTCATATGTATATCTATATATATATATAAATCTCAATTGACCGTTTTACCCTCGGCCATACCCTCGATCATTCCTTTCATTTTCTCTCTCCCGATTTTTTTCCTATCCTTTTAAAATTCAAATTTTTAATTAATCTCACACTCTCCCACTAATACTTTATTAAAATATTTCGCGAAAATTTTATTCACATAATTATTAAATAATTCAAAAATTCTCGAAAATTCTTAAAAATTGAGGGCGTTACACTATATTTCATAGTGATGTCCTATATGTTCAGTAATGCAAAGATGATACTTAGAGATTTATAGGAGATAGACTAGAGAGAGGAGAGTCGGTCTTCCTTTTGGATCCATCCTTACCCACATATTTAGTTAGTGTGGTGTTGATCTGAGCGGACTAAGAGGGTCAATGGTTCACTACAACCATATTGTCCGAGACTCTTACTTGAGTACCATGAGGTGTTATTGCACCAGAGATGATGGTTGGGTATTTTATAGGTTTCTAGAAGCTGGGACTGTTTTGCATGATGGATCATCCAACTGCATCATATAGTGGAGCAGGACCCTCTATTGCAGCGCCAACACCATTAGCGACATCATCCACTTCTGTACCTCCTCCTCCAATTCAGAGAACTAAAGTATATGCTCCCATTGATCCAGCTATCATTGAGCTTCTCACTGGATTGGAGCATGGTATAACCACTTTGGAGAGGGGACTTGCCTAAATGACTAGGATGGTCAAGAAAATTGCAGACAAGCTTGCCTGCACATCATATAAGGCTACTAAGACAACTTCTCTGACACCAGTGCGTGCGGCTACCATTGGAGACTCAGTTCCATCTGTCCGAGATGAGGAGATGATTGTTGAGTCCTACCACTCCCCCAGATACCTTACTACACCACAGGACTTCTTAGGGCCTAATTATTGGTGTCGTCGTACTCCTCCAATATGATCATACTCCTTCCCGCATGAACTATATGTCCTTTATCTCATATTCCATGTCCTTCATGTAGTAGTTTCATATTAAGTCTTTATTATAACTCTTAGTGCACATTTCACTCTTTATGTATTGTTTTGACTCTTATTATATATTGTTATTGACTCTTTTATGTACCTTTCTTTATGATATGGATTTTTTTTATTGCTTTGTATTATGTATTGACATGTCATTTATGATTTATTGTTTGCATGTGTTGATTAAGTGTTTTAAGACTTTAATTATTGTTGAGAGGGGCAGTCATGGTTTTGGGGAGTTTCATTTTCATTCCTTTTTCTGATAAAGACAAAAGGGGGGAGAAACCATAACATGAGGAGATAAATTTAAAATGAAATGAACTTACTTGGCTAAAAATGGACTTACTTAGTTAAAGGACTTTACATGGAATGAACTTACTTGATTAATGAACTTTGTGTTCACTTTTGCGTTAATTTATGTTTTGTGCACATTATTTAATATATATTATGACTTGTGAGACTAACAAGGTGACAAGATTTTCATGTCTTGATCAAATCCATATATCAGTTTGGTTGTTGCATGTTTACAATCTTATATCTCTTTTAAGAGTTTTGTCATTATTAGAAAATGGGAGATTGTTGGATTAAGGGTTATTAACATTAAGTCCCTCACTTAGTTTTGATAATGTGCTAACTCGTTAAAGTGATAAAGATTGATTTGCAGGTGAAAAACAACATTCAAAAGCTCAGTGGCATATGTTATGCTTGAAAATTAACGTACGTAATCTAGATTTCCAACAAGATGAGTAACGTATGATAAGGACAATGTAACATACGTTATTTGGAATAACGTACATTAGTGGGTATATTTAACGCACGTTAGTTGGAGACAAAAAACTTCTGTTTCTCATTGGAAATCCTTGGAAGTGGAACAGACAAGCAAACGGTCAGCCAAACGATTTGGGTAACGTACATTACTGTTGGTAAACCTACGTTACCAAGTCTGACACAACATTAAATTTATGGACATTTCAAACTCAAACGGCTAATTTATTTGTCTAATGACCATAAAAAGGTATCTTATGAACAAAGATTTCAACATTTGGCAAGCACTTGACCAAGAATCAAAGAGAAATATTTGAAGCTTGATACAAGCAACTTATAAGAGGTTAGAAGTGCTAGTGTTAGCTATTTGTTAAGGATTAGAATTGTTGTAGTATGATTATTGAAAGTGATCATTGTAATTGAGTTCTCACTTATCTTGAAAGTGATTTGTAAAAGAAAGAAATTAGTAGAAGTTTGAAAATCCTTAGTAAAGGTACTAAGGTAGTGGAGTAAGCAAGGTTGTGTCGAACCACTCTAAATTCTTGTGTTCACTCTTCTTCCTTACCTCTTTACTCTACAATTTTGCATCAATTCCATAAGAACGAAGAAAAATACATAGTTCAAGATTCAACGCTCTTCTCTTGAATCCTACAGTCGTGCCTCATGGGATGTGAAAATTTTGTCATATCCCATGAGGTTATGACAAACAAAAAAATTATTCTTTTAAGTATGAAAGATTAGGTTTATAGTTAAGTTATTAATGGTAGTTTTATTGGATTGATTGATTATTAGTTTTTACTCGGTATATAAGAACTATTGATAAAAATATGTTTATAATTAAATTTAATTTTATATAAAAATGTAGTAATTATATTAATAGACTTTTTTTTTTGGAAAGAGAAAAGAAATAACTAAAAATATTGAGAATTTTAATTTAATAATACAAATACAATAAAACATAGAAGAACACTTATTTATAAACTTATATCAGTGCAATTTAACAATAATTAAAGTAACAATGAAACAAAATTTAATAATAAGGTAAATATGCTCCGTCTCCACCAATATTGTTAAATAAATTCTGCAATGTCTTTTAAACAAAAGGTGGCAGAGGCTATACGCAATTCCCTTGTTCGAAAGATTTTAGCTTTTTTGTTTGAATAAAAGCTTTAATATTTGGGTTGCTAGTTGTTGTCAAATTCCGTATCAAAATCTTCTTTTCTTCTCTTTGTTTTCATTGTCATATTTTGTTTCTTGAGTTTTATGGCACTAGACATCATATCTGTAAATTTTATGTTCTCTTCTTGGAGTTTACTAAAAGCAACTAACATCACAAATTCATCTTGTTTTAACTTTGCATTTTTCACTACAATAAAAGCGACCAAAAGAAGGAACATCAGCATTGTCGATACAGATCGCATGGAAAAAGAATTAGGAGTGAATTTTCTAACTTCGAAGACAAACAGTTCATATAATGTTTGCGAGATAATTGTAACGGAGTAGGCACTTCGTCTTGAATTTTTCAAAATGTTTTAGTATGTCCATACATGATTAAACTTAAAACCACTTTTCAATTTGAAATTTATCACCAGCAGTATCTTTGCTTCATTTTATTGCAAAAAATTGAAGTTGTGATGCTAAATGTTCATTTCTAAATGGAAAAAAATGCATAAAATTTACACTATCTTATTTGGACGCATTGCTAATGTTTCTAAGTTATATTTGTCGAACACATCCACTGAGTTGTCATTTGTGTTTAAGTTGTGATATTATTTTTCAACACAACTCAATTCACGCAATAATTATTTACTTAATGAAAAAGATGAAATAAAATTAAGTACTTTTAGGCTGAGCTCGCAAAGTCCGTATCATAGCAATTGATTCAATCATTTCCTAATAAATCATGTGTCATGTAGCCTCTATTTGTTTAATTTTATTATTGAGTTTTTGTAACAAGAAAATATATTCACATATCCATAAGCTAAAACTCCAAATCAACATTTTCTTTGTCACTGCTTTCTTTAACGTTGATTTCTCGGCATGTGCAAGTTGTGAAGAGTTGTTGGAGAAGAAAAAGAGTAGATGGTAAGAAGATAAAGAGAAGTGTTTGCCAAAGTAAAAAGTTTTAGGAATAGGAATGGTATTGGAGTTAAGAAGATGACAAAAAGTATGAGAAATCAATGGAGAAAAAAAAAAGCTTTTTCATTTGTTTTGATCTGTAATGTTTCAAAAGAAGACATTAGGGACTATGCTCTTTTATCTGTTAATTGAAAATAATAGATTAGAAAAATATCTAGCTAGTTTATCATTCACATTGTTTCAACTTTATTATATTTATATACATGTACATGTGCATTAGCTAAGTTAACTAGATTCCAAAGTAAAAAAAAATTGTGAAGATTTGTGTTTCGTCCAATAAATTATGTTTAGACTATTGGAAATATATTCCACATCAAATAAGTGAGTAGTATTTAAAGATTTATAGTGATATAAATTGTCAACTTTATATAACTAAATTGATTTTGTACTGGAGGATTTCACAATCTATATGTTCATAGACTCATACAAGTGTACATGAGCCCATGAACTTTATCATAGCCAATTGATTTGGCATTAAAAAATTCCACAACCAGAATCGTTCAGACTCACACATGTGTACGAACACATTAACTTTAAGAGAGACCAGAGCCAAATAAATGGAGCATATGGCTATGGGAAACTTGTTTTGTGTAAACTTAACCAAAATGCCTGCTTTAAGTAACATCACTTCCATTGCTTTTCGATTAAGAGACATGAAACATAAAATAACGTTAAAACCCAAGACAAATGACAAATGTCGTACCAAACAATCAAAATTAATAACAAAAATCATGCATAACTTACAGTGTATCGCTAGTTTATGAATTTAAATAATTATCAGTTTCATTTATAACAAAATGTGCAAAATAATTGCTTTCCCATTGTTAACATTGTTTTTCTTTTTTCACGTTAATTTTAATACTTTTTTTTTTCATTTTCAAAGGCATCGTGCCAATTTGCTTACTTTCAGACACTTTTTCCTTTTTTGTAATTGTATTATTAAAAATTTCTACACTCTTGGATAACTGTGAATACCTTTGGAACTTTTGTAAAATATAGATAGATTCACAATTGGTGATTTTTAAAGCACTAAAATTAATGTTTTTAAGACAGTTAGACACTTTATGTAAAAAAAAGGATCGTTAGACACTTTTTCTATAATTGCGGACACATAATGGCAAAGTTTCTAAAACAAGTGAACTTCACAATGGAAGAAAGAAGGTCAACTTTACCAGAAAACAAATTCAAATCTCACTATAAAAGGTCAAATTTTTTTTTTTACATTTATAAAACTTTTTTCTGCAAGTAGGGTGGCAATTTTTGTCGTGTCATGTTGAAACGTGTCAACCCGTTTATAAGCCGAACTTTAAATGGGTTAAACGGGTTAACCTATTTATGACCCGAACTTTAAACGGGGTTAAAAGGGTCAACCCATTTATAACCCTAACCCATTTAACTTCAACCCTAACCCGATTCATATAATAAACGGGTTATATGAGTCGACCCGTATAACCATTTATTGTAAATAAGTCACGTTCATTATTTTAAACATGTCCAATTTACACGTTAAATACTACACGACACGACTAAATACATTTTGCTTACACAGGTTCAATTTGACACAGTAAACACAACACGACACATAATGACATGACACGATTATACATGTTTTAATATATATACATAAACACATTAAATCTAAAAAATTCAACTAAGAATTCTTTTTAGAATACTTACTATAAATAAAAAATACATGTTTACAATTACTTTAAATGTGTTTAAATGAGTCATTCAATCTATAATATTTAACACAATTAATATAATCGTGTCTAAACGAGTTAAGCGGGTCAACCCGTTTACAACCCGTTTATTTATGAGTTATAAACGTGTCAACTCATTTATGACTCAAAACAGTTTATATAAAATACTAATCCGCTTAAAATGCATGTTGGATCGTGTCGTGTAATCATGTTATGTAAATTGTAACCCTATCTGCAAGGGAATCCGAGCTCTTAACTTCTGAGATCTAAATAATTGATAAAATAAATATTACAGAACAGGAAATCTAAATAATTGAGCTGAAAAGGAAGGCGTTGCTTGGAAGGATAATGTTCTAACAATAATGTTATCTCCACGAAGAAATGATTAGAAATTAGAGTTCACGTCACTAAAAGAGAAACTGGTCCATATTACTCCTCACCACACATACAAAACAATACATAGAATATCCATTCCTCAGCAAACAAATATTAATATGTCGGATTCTCTACACAAACACATGCATGTATATAAACCTATCTCTATGTCTTCTTTACCAATTCACTCTACAATGGGACGTGGGTCTTGCAGCTTCTACATTTTATTAGGTTATGCGTTGTTTTTCATTTTAGGGCAGCCAAAATCTGATGCCATGTTAATATATAATAGCCATTTATCAGCTCATGAATTGGGTAGTAAATGTAATTTTTTCCAAGGAAGTTGGGTACAAGATCCCACCTATCCTCTTTACGACACTTCAGCTTGCCCCTTCATTGAAGGAGAATTTGATTGCTTAAAAAATGGACGCTCAGACAAGTTATATCTCCAATATAGATGGAAGCCTACTGCCTGTACATTGCCAAGGTACGTATGTGTTGTGTTGTGTTATATTTTTCTCTTAATATTTCATATGCAACGACATGTGAGACCTTCTAAAAATTTGTTGTGGTTCAGATTCGACGGACAGGATTTCTTAAGAAGGTTTAAAGGAAAGAAAATAATGTTCGTTGGCGATTCCTTGAGTCTCAATCAATGGCAATCCCTCACTTGTATGCTTCATTCTTCACTGCCACAATCCAACTTCAATATTTTGAGGAGAGGAGGCTTTTCAGTTTTCATTATTAAGGTACATTAACTTCCAATTTTCCTCATTTCATGCCCTTCCTTTTTCACGTTATACTTATAGTTCATTATTTCTAGCAAGTGGACTAATTTTTTCCATGTATGTAGGAATATAACGTTTCAATAACACTATCTCGCAATGCATTTTTAGTCGATTTAGTGGAAGAAAAGATAGGGCGGGTTCTAAAGCTTGATTCCATAGAGAATGGCAAAGATTGGAAAGGATATGACATGCTCATCTTTAACACTTGGCATTGGTGGCTTCATAAAGGAAGTAAACAATCGTAAGATTCAATATATTTCTACTACTGTTTTGCTTAATTTCAAAATTAATTGGATGGTGTACTTAGCTAAGGATTATTATTGTTTTGAATTTCAGATGGGACTATATTCGAGATGGAAATAAAACAATGAAAGACATGGATCGTTTGGTTGCTTTTAAGAAAGGGTTGACAACATGGTCAAAGTGGGTTGACACCAATATTGATGCTAACATAACTTCTGTTTATTTTCAGGGGATTTCACCAACGCACTACAGGTATATTTCACGCAAAAACCTGTGTCTCCCTTTAGATTTGAGTCAACATAAACACTAAATCCTGGTTTTTCATTTATGAAAAAATTGTGTTGTTAAAATCAGTGGAGAAGAATGGAATGAAACAAAGTCAAACTGCATGGGACAAACTCAACCTATAAATGGAAGCACATATCCAGAAGGACCACCACCGGCAGCAATTGTAGTGAAAGAAGTGCTGAGAAAAATGAAGAAATATGTTTCATTGCTTGACATAACAACACTTTCACAGCTTAGAAAAGATGGTCATCCTTCTAAGTATGGAAATGCTGCTAAAACTGGGAATGATTGTAGTCATTGGTGCCTCGCTGGTGTTTCAGATACTTGGAATGAACTTTTGTATGCTACATTTCTGATCACCAAAACAAAAGCTACAAATTAATATGGATTACTTTTAAATGGGAATTTCTTTTTTAATTTATTGGCTTACCAACGTCTTATTTTATGCAGTTCTTACAAGAATTTAATCACTTATGACTTATCCCATCCATAAGCGTCGGATGTTCATAAATATTATGTCAGTTATCCTAGGATTAAAATGTAATTTGAAAATACTAAATAGTTAGACAAGTTCATGATATCAGAATATCGAAGAATACATAATAAGCTTCGCATTAAGAAAATAAGACACAATTACATTGGTTTTATACAACAGTTAAACAAATGAAACCATTCCACAGGTCAACTACTGCCGAACAATAAATCTAAATAATTCCCTTAATGTGTCTTACAAGATACGATCATGTAACAAGGGCAGCAGATATGTGAATTGGGGTTTTCTGACAGTAACATAATCTAACAAATATTAATCTTGTTTATTTTGGCCATCATTCAAAGTAATAAATAATACTAAACTGTTTGTAGACATATATCACATTAATCGAACAACGTAAATTCTGCATTGTGTGATTGTTTGATCTTTCAATTATTCCACGTTCTATTGATTTCTTTCCTTACAAGTTGTATCAATGATTTGGGAATTTATTTTGTAGGTAGAAAATGTCACAAAAACTCGAGTTTGAGAAATTCAATTTTTACAGAATTATACTAGATTTGAGGATGAGAATCAAACTATGATTTTTTTTATGTTCATTAACTAGTTCATACGAGAACTTTGTTGATACTATAATGTATGGTAGAGATAATATTTTCATTAGAGATGTGAAGGATATTTTACAGTCAAAGGAATTGAAAAGGGGACAAAGTAGTGAAGAAACTCGATTCATTGTCAACAAGGGCAACAAAATCGAACAAAATAGTGGAGGGAGTAATAAGTCACATTCAAAATCTAAGGCTGTTGAAAAGCTTTCACTGCAAAGGGAGGGGCACTTTAAGAAGGACTATCCACAAAGGAGGCAGTAAAATGGATAGGGATCAAGAAGCAATGCACAACTTGTTGTAGCTTAAAACTATTTTAGACAAGATAATTTTAATGAGGGAGAAGGAGGTGATGTTCTGAGTATGTGCACAACTAGTACTGCAAATACATGGGTTCTTGAAATAGGAGCTTCTTACCATATGACCCATTCATGAAACTGTTTACTTCGTTCAATAAGTGAGAAAATAGTGTGGGATTTGGTGATAATAGAGACTTAGGTGTTAAGTGTAGTTGGTCTAAAACATCCACTATGTTATCGTTATATGTCATGATTTATACTCTTGTTTTCTAGTTTACCGTTGAATTCACCTCTATATTTCTATTAAAAATCATTGTATTTAAAAACTTTTTTATTCTATTTACTTCCATTGATATTCATTAACTATTAACATTTAATTACTATTGTCTATATCCATTTTATTTCATTTTACTTCATTGCATTTCAGATAAATAAATCATTACCTGACTTTTTATACTTGACTTTCTATACTTAATAAGGCATAATTACATTGCATGTATTAACAAACACAGACTCCACATGACCCATGTAAATACGATACAACCTCAACATGGCCTCATTCACTTCACGCACCACCTGTATTGTATAACATAATCAGTATTTTAACTTCAAATATTATACATTCTACTAACATGATCGTTTTATTGATTGTATTATTTTTTAAAATCATTAAATAGAGTTACTAAAACCTCATGTTGCCTTATGAATTGAACACAGTATGTGTCAATGGATCATGTTTCTAAACCAGTTTCACAAATCGTACATTTATATAAAGGTTTCTATCTTAGCATATCAAAGTTGGGACCAGAATGGATTCAGAGTCAATGGCCAATATATGGCTTTGTTGCCCTATCTCAAATTGCAAGTCTTGCTAAGGACTGCGTCTCAAAGAAAAGAACACTTGATGATCTACAAGACATCCCTCACTAGATTGCACATGCACATATATCAACTTTGTCCAAAGGGTTATTACTAACCCAGTAGCATAGCTTCCCATCAACAAAGTATCAAATTAATTTCACAAATCACACAAATTTATTATGTAAAAGGAAAGTTCCTTGAGGATGTAACGCCCTCCATTTTTAGGAATTTTTACGAAATTATAAATTATTTCGGTAAATATGCGAATAAAATTTTCGTGAATTATAATTAGTTATATCATGGTAGGAGAGTGTGTAATATGTTAAGAATTAAAAATGGGTTAAGTCAGGATTTCCGGGAGAGAGAAAATCGAGAAGTAAGCAACGTATTAAGTCGGGGGCAAAATGGTCAATCGAGAATATATATATATATATATATATATATGATAACATTTGGAATTCCTCTTAATTTCCACTCCATTCACGTTTCACCTCTCCAAAAGCTAAACAAATTTCTGAAAACCTTAAACCGAGCTAGAACTTATCGAACCTTGGTGATCGGAAGCTGTAGGATCGAGTTAAGAGCTTAATTCGGTGAGTTTTCTTCGACTTGAAATTGGAAATCCCGTTTTTCCTTTGCTAGGGTTTTAAAAGTGTGA
>CANYCX010649573.1:0-10447 GCA_948193385.1 Breynia disticha f. nivosa
CTAACCCATGAATTCACACCAAAATCAAGTACTAATGGTTACTACACATCTTAACCTTTCCAACAAGCCCTAATTCACTCAAAATAGAGCTAAAATGAAAGAAATATCACATCATAACGTCAAGCTATGTACAAAAACGTGATTCATGATTTTGGTTCGAAAAGAACTTACCAAATCAAGCCCTCAATCAGATTCTACAGGTTATGATCACTAAGAATCAATGAGATTCGGGTTTAGTTAGGGTTTTCGAAATTTGGTTCAGTTTTTAGAATGGATCATGTGTGTATGGAGAAGAGTAGAGAGAGATAGAACAACTTCCATATATATAAGCTCAGAAATGACGATTTTACCCTCGGCTCTACTAACTTACTTCCCTTCGTATTTTCTCTTTCCCGGTAATCCTAAACAATTAAAATTTTATTCTTCACCTATTCTCCACTCCTGTCACTAATTTATTATTTAAATAATTTCGCGTAAAATTTATATACATTTTCATATGTTTAATTTAAAACATTATTATTTTTCTCGAAATTTGAGGACGTTACATTTAAGTTTGTCATTTATACTTAATGCAATGAAAAGTTTACTTCTGATTTAAGTTTGTTGCAATTTACTTTTAATTACATGCTTTGAGTTTACTGATTTAAGTTTGTTCCAATTTTTACCTAAATCGATCTGATTCGATCCCGTTTTGATGTATTTTCCAAATATTTAATTCCAATAATTTTCAGGACATTAAAATCTCCCCCACTTAGGAAATTTTGTCCTCGAAATTTAAAACAGATCAAATCGCAAAGGATTTAGAATATGGTACATTTTAAATCCAATATACCATGCTTGTAACCTCAACTTGTAGCAAAAACAACAAAACCTGTAACCATAGAACAGATCTATAATCTGAACATACTCGTAATCCTCATCGCAAGTCTCCAAACACATCTCCTCATCAAACTAAGCCATGTCCTTCAATTTTAACATCAAACCAAGTTAAGTTCTTTCTTAACTTGCAATCATATCATAAAACAACATCATAACAACAGATCAAAATCTCAAACTCAGATTGAATTATACCTCACAATCCTTAAGTCGAGTCTGAAAATAGATCTGGATACTATCGTTTCATATCTGACTTAACCTCCCAAGTAGCTTCTTTTGGTGAACGAAAGCTCCATTTCACCAAAACCATAGGAATCTCATGATTCCTCAATCATCTCAACTGTATATCCAAAATCTCGAACAACTCCTCCTGATAGGTCAACTCCTCTGAAACCTCTATTTCAGGAGCTCTTAATACGTGACTAGGATCAGATCGGTACTATATTAGCATTAAAACATGAAACGCATCATGTAATTGGGACAACTCTGCTGGTAATCTCAATCTACATGCCAGTGTTCCCGCTCTCTCAAGAATCTCGTACGGTCCGATATAGCCAGGACTCAGCTTGCCACGTCTCCCAAATCTAATCACGCCTCTCTAAGGCAAAACCCTAAAAAATACCTATCACTGACTGAATACTCAATCTCTCGGTGATGTCGATCATAATAGCTTTTCTGACGATCCTGAGCTGTTTGCATACATCTTTTCACAACATTCACTCTATCCAGGGTTTACTGAACCAACTCTGGTCCTTCTATATGTCATAAACCCTCAACATCCCAATAGTTAGGACAGCTGCATTGTCTCCCATATAATCCCTCAGTTTGCGACAGATAGAAGGACCAGAGTTGGTTCAGTAAACCCTAGATAAAGTGAATGTTGTGATAAGATGTATGCAAGTAGCTCAAGATGAGAGGCGTGATTATATTTAGGAGACGTGGCAAGATGAGTCCTAGGTATATCAAACCGTACGAGATTCTTGAGAGAGTGGGACCACTAGCATACAGATTGAGATTACCAACAGAGTTGTCCCAAATACATGATGTGTTTCATGTTTCAACGTTAAGATAGTACTGATCTGATCCTAGTCACGTGTTGAGAGCTCCTGAAATAGAGGTTTTAGAGGAGTTGACCTATTAGGAGGAACCGGTCGAGATTTTGGATCAACAGTTGAGACGGCTGAGGAATCGTGAGATTCTTATAGTTTTGGTAAAATGGAGCTTTCATTCACCAAAAGAAGCTACTTGGGAGGTCGAGTCAGATATGACATGACAGTATCCATATCTGTTTTCAGACTCGACTTCAGGATTGTGAGGTATGATTCAATCCGAGTTTGAGATTTTGATCTATTGTTATGATGTTGTTTTAAGATGTGATTCCAATTTAAGAAAGAACTTAACTTGGTTTGATGTTAAAATTGAAGGACATGGCTTAGTTTGATGAGGAGAAGTGTTTCGAGACTTGTGATGAGGATTATAGGTATGTTCAAATTACGGATCCGTTCTATGGTTATAGGTTTTGCTGTTTTTGCTGCAAATTGAGGTTGCAAGAACGATATATTGGATTTAAAATGTACCATATTCTAAATCCTTTGCGATGCAGTCCGTTTTAAATTTTGGGGACAAAATTTCCTAAGTGAGGGAGATTTGTAACGTCCTGAAAATTATTGGAATTAAATATTTGGAAAGTACATTAAAACAGGATTGAATCGGATCGATTTAGGTAAAAATTGGTGAAAACAACAGTCAGCACGCTCGTGCAACACGAGCACGACCTCGTGCTCAAACCTTAAAAATTAACACGACCCGTGTCGAATTAATTGCAGAACGAGATTGTGCACGACTGAATAGAAACTCATGCTGAGAAAAACACGGCACGACCATATGGTATGACCCATGTTCAGGTCTTGTTGACTGGGAATATACAGAATTGATCGACTAAAACTTGAATCATTTGCAAACAGACTAAAACAAGCAAGCAGCACAATTTTAGAATCCTAATTTCCATTCCAGCAATGTTTTGGTGACAAGAACAATTCAAACTTTCACAAATCAAGTAGAAAAGTGAGCAAAGGTAAGTTTCAGTGCTTCTTTATGCTTACTAATCTGAAATACAATGTTAGCAGAATTGATTTGAGTGATTAAGAGGTTCTTAGAGTTGGTGGAAATGAGAAAGGATATATGGTCATGTGTTTGGATATAGTTTGAGGATGAATTGGACTATAATTAGATGGTTGAAGCTAGTTTGCTTTGTGAATAAGAGTATAAGAAGATTAAAGCTTGATTAAGGCTGAATTTAGTATGTATAGAGTATGGCTAATGGGAATTATAGCCTTATGATGTTATTGTACAGGAGGAGGATTTATACGACGACGATTGGATCTAGATTAAAGGCCGACGCCGACTTAGTATATTGTCGAGGTAAGGGTTTATATTAAATCGTAAAAGGGGTTATGATCTTATGATCATACATAATGTTGTGTGTTTTTAATCTATGTGATACCTTTACAAGTTTTCTATATTTATTGCTTTGTACTTTAAATTGAATTAGGAAGCATGTTATGAGCTATGTGCGTAAATAATCCTATGTGGATGAATGTGATCTGTGTGAGTATTGTAGTTGTGTGCTATTGATATACTTATTGTATATGCATTTATACATGTTACATAATCATTTAATTGACATGATGAAATCCTGTGTGGATAAAAAGTGCATTGTTGTGTGCTGTCCTGGATTTGCTATGTGCTATCTGAACTTACCAGCTATGTGCTCAGAGCTGTGTCCTCAGGCTATATGTCATTCCTTCGATGTGTGCTATAGAGGATTTCCACAACTGTGTGCTATGGTGTACAATACCTGGGTCATTCTGTGTGAAGTTGCATTGGCATTGCATATAATTGCATTCATATGAACTTACCAGAATGTGAATATCTGTGTGATATTGATAACCTGACCTGTGTGATCAAGTTTTTGTGTACTAAATTATTATTCTGTATGATTAAACAATGTTATGTGCATGAATAGAGACTTGTATGGATGTAGTTAAGTTTTATTCTTTGAAAACCATTCATGAGTATTGATATGCTATGTGCTAAGATGATGTGTTTTCTCTGTGAAAATGGTAAGAAAAGGACTTATAGAATAAAAGGAACAAAGGTATAAACTGCTATGTGCTAACATACCTTAAATCAGAAGTGAATTAGGCATTTCTAAGGTTCAGCACGTCCTCGTGTTGAAAAGCATGCCATCGTGTTGATGATTGATCCAGAAAATGATGTGAGCACGACATCGTGCTCAACTGAACACGACCCATGCTACCTGGAAATAGTGTAGTTGAGCACGACGCTTGTTGAATGAAGTACATCATGTTGGCTGGAAATTTATAGATGAACACGACCTTGTGTGTCATGAGCACGACCCGTGCTGTTAATAAATTTTTTGTACTTCATTTAATTACAATCTGATTATTCCTTACTGAGTTATATACTCACCCCTGTGATTGTTTAAATGTTGTGCAGATCGTAGGTAGCTACTGACCAAACGAGCTGTTATTGTGATCAGAATTCTAGTTTTTGATATTCTCGAGGTCTAGCTCTGGATTTCAGTTTTGACTTGTACATATTATATATATATTCTAGTTTGAATTTATTTTCAAACTTATTTATGCTTTCGCATTTATGTAAATATTTTGGTCATGGGAAGGTTTTTCTTATATATATACATATTATTTCCTATCTCCTCGTCTATTTATTATGAAAAAATGGGAATATTGAAAAATTAAGTTTTAAATTTTGAGTTCCACACACGTGGTCATCTGCACATGTATTTCTACCACCCTTCGTAGTATACTGCGCATGGTTATGGCTACCACATGTAGTCCACCACGTGTAGTCAATCACCCCCTGTATTTTGTGTTTTCCTGCAAAAATTTCCTTTTTATATATACTTACTATCAATCATCCATCAACTTCCAATTAACCAAACATTTCCTTTGATTTATCGACATATTTCTTAATTTTGTTAATTATTTTAATTACTCTATAAATTATAAGGTTTTGAAGGCGAGGATATTGCAAATCTTCCCCCTTGAAGAATTTCGTCCCTGAAATTCACTTGTGTTTTGTGTTACAAGTATATTATAATATTTTTACTATATCTATCTTTACTATCTCGTATTTTATGTGTCTCTATATGCAAATGTAATTACTCATTATATAAAATTTACTTGTGAATAGTTGTGGATACTCTTTTCTCACTCTATCCTCTGTCTCCCATGTTACTTCTTCCAGATTATTATGTTTCCAGATGTGGAACTCATTTATATAAAATAATTTCCAAATACTATAATATATATTTCATAAAATATCATACTAACCGATAATACGAAAATTATAATCGTTTTACAAACCAAGATTCTTAATCCATTTTCTAACGAAAATGTAAAAGTTTCATGATAGCCGAAAACGTTTATCGATATAAAACATTTATAATACAAACTGTTTATATATATCAAAATTTGAAGCTCGACCTCTGATGATATCGCTCTGGAAAACAGATTTGGCACAACTTATCAATTTGGCACAAAACCTCCTCTGCAAAACAACACCAAATTACAAAATCCAATTAGCTCCAAACGTTAACATCGGGCCCAAAATTGAAGACAACCCGAGAAGAGAACAGCATATTCTACTTTTTTTTTGGAGAAAACAACAGATTCTACTTGATCGAGCTCACTATACAGTTTTTTTCATGAGAAGGGTAAGAGATTGATTGGTATTTGCATGCAATTGACAAAAGTGAAGAGAGCAAGTGAAGTGTTGTGTAAAAGAAAGAGTAATCAAAACGTTCCAGGAGAAAATAGCTAGAAGTGTTAAATTTTATAGACAGAGTACTCAAAAAGTGAAGGGATGAGAGAGCAAGAGGAGCGTTACGTGTTAAAGACGAGAGTAATCAAAACGTTCAGCAAAAGAGAGCAATTAAAGTGTTAAGACAAAAAATTCAACACTTTCATAGACATATAAGTGAAACGTTATTTTTTAGTTAATATTCAATGTAACGTCTTATTAAACATTTATTAAATTAATTAAATTAATTTAAAAAACTCAAAATTTTGACAAAATTAGAAAAAAGAATCCTGAGTTATGGTTAAGTTAGATGATTCAACTTTATTATATTTATATAGATAGATAATATGCAGATATCCAACAAGATGGATTTAGATTATAAAGATGTTTTTATAATTTTAGATATTTTATATTTGATTTTTGATATTGTAGAATGATTATTTGATTTTTGATATTTTAGAATGACTAAAACAAATTCCGCATCAAAAAATATATATATATATATTTCAAAAATCTTTTGATTATAATAAAAGAAAATACTTTTCTTTTAACCTATTAACCTTACGCCTAGATGTAGGAAACGAAATCAGGCTATGCTAAGTATTGCTAAAGGAGATGTAGAGGAGTTACCTATTCTCAAATGGGTTGGAGTTGGAATGCTCATTAAAAGCCTAGATTCATCTCCTCGGGAAATTAGATATTGGTATGATTTTGGTACAATAAATTCGATATATTTATCTTCACCCAATTTCCAAGAAATATCTTCACTCCCACGATGGGTAAAAGATGGAGTTAGAGATTGCTATCTTAATAATCCTACTATAACTCCAAAAGATAATTTAGTATTAAAAATCTTTTCAACAGGACCAGATTTTTATAATGAAGAAAGATATCCAGCTTATCACTATAAACAATTAGGAAAAGCAAATTATGTAATTTTTTTTAGGAGAACCATGTATTTTCCTTTAGGAAAATAGCTAGAAGTGTTAAATTTTATAGACATAGTACTCAAAAAGTTAAAGGATGAGAGAGCAAGAGGAGCGTTATGTGTTAAAGACGAGAGTAATCAAAACGTTCAGCAAAAGAGAGCAATTAAAGTGTTAAGACAAAAAATTCAACACTTTCATAGACATATAAGTGAAACGTTATTTTTTAGTTAATATTCAATGTAATGTCTGATTAAACATTTATTAAATCAATTAAATTAATTTAAAAAACTCAAAATTCTGACAAAATTAGAAAAAAGAATCCTGAGTTGTGGTTAAGTTAAATGATCCAACTTTATTATATTTATATAGATAGTATGCAGATATCCAACAAGATGGATTTAGATTATAAAGATGTTTTTATAATTTTAGATATTTTATATTTGATTTTTGATATTTTAGAATGACTAAAACAAATTCCGCATCAATATATATATATATATATATATATATATATATATATCAAAAACCTTTTGATTATAATAAAAGAAAACACTTTTCTTTTAACCTATTAACCTTACGCCTAGAGGTAGGAAACGAAATCAGGCTATGCTAACTTTTGCTAAAGGAGATGTAGAGGAGTTACCTATTCTCAAATGGGTTGGAGTTGGAATGCTCATTAAAAGCCTAGATTCATCTCCTCGGGAAATTAGATATTGGTATGATTTTGGTGCAATAAATTTGATATATTTATCTTCACCCAATTTCCAAGAAATATCTTTACTCCCACAATGGGTAAAAGATGGAGTTAGAGATTGCTGTCTTAATAATCCTACTATAACTCCAAAAGATATTTTAGTATTAAAAATCTTTTCAGCAGGACCAGATTTTTATAATGAAGAAAGATATCCAGCTTATCATTATAAACAATTAGGAAAAGCAGATTATGTAATTTTCTTTTTAGGAGAACCATGTATTTTCCTTTAGGAAAAAAGATCAAGAATAGGGACAAATAGATAAATGATATGATACAAGAAGTTCAAGGACAAATAGATGCAGAAAAAGAACATAATAGAGAAGACCCTAGTCCTAATTATGGAATAAAGAAATTTTTTATGATAAAGATAGTTCAAACTTTAGGATTAATTAAAAATAGTATGAAAATGACAAATATAATAAATTTAGATTTTGATGAAATTTATTACATTTCATCAATATATATATATATATATATATATATATATCAATGTGTGTGTGTGTATACATAGATATATATATGTATATGTAGATATACATATATATATCTATGTATACACACACACACACACACACACACATATATATATATATATATATATATATGTATATAATCTTAATTTTGTTAATCATTTTAATTGCTCTATTAATTATAAGGTTTTTAAGGCTAGGATATTACAACTGTGCGTAAAATTCAATGAATAATCTGTCCGATCATCCTCTAGAAACCTAATAACAATGTCAGTATCAATGAATACATGCAGAACACTCCAAACTATCTCCAAAAACAATATGTATGCAGATCATATCCACAAAAAGAAACTAAAACTAACTAACCAAAGTCAAAAATCCAAGTAAAAGAGTATTTACATATCTACAAAGGTGTTTCATTTTGGTCGGAAGCTCGATTAATCTTAACTATCACATTCACTAAAATTGACAGGAGGTTTGTATTCCTCCTGCTCTGTCGAGATACTTTCGCAAAATCTCAAAAATTTTGTCCATATCCTTGTTCAGCAAACAGATCTCGCCAAGCAGATTATAGGGCAAGGATATGGACGACTCTAAAGCAATGATGGCGAACTCTTCTCAACTGTCATATTCAAACTGTAGCTTTACTCTGTCTACTCTCACTCCTCGATCCAACACAAAGACATTGGCAAGAAAAGCCAATTGTCAGGAGCGATCATCAGCCTCTACATCTCCCTCCAACTGTAATGCACATATGTCTGAAGGGGGCTCGTCATAACGCGTACCCTGCTGCGATCCAACACCTAATGTCTGTGACAAAGAATAGGCAGGTGTACGATTGAATGAAAGAAGGTGTAGGCAACAAGCTTGTCTTCCACTCCCAAACTGAGCTGACCATGCTTGCATCAAGTAGAGTCTGTGCCATAACTACGAAATGTCTCCCTAGTATGAGTGAATGCTTCGCACTCTGAGAGTCTACAACCATAAAGTCCACTTGAAAGACGAGATTATCTCGCCTCACGAAGATATCCCTCACAATCCCTTTGACCGAGATGACAGATTTATTTGCCAGCCGGAGGAGAGTAGTAAACACCTACAGCTCAACCCCTTACAGCTGGCTAAAAACTGTAAATGACATGATATTAATGTTTAACTCCTATCAATCAGTGATTTACCAACAAACATCTTATTGGGTAGCAGGGAATATAGAAACTCTCGAGGTCATGTAATTTTGCTAGAATCAAAAGGGTGTCAATAAAATTTCTGGTAACTCGGGTGACTGTGCTCTCATCCTCATATACTTACTAGAATGCATCTGTGATAACATCCCTCCATTAGGGTATTCATCATCATAATTCATCTCCTCCTCTACCTCAATTGCAAACTAGTATTGGGTAGGAATCTCCTCAAGTGGCAGAACAACAACACTCACATGTTTTTCTATGTAGCAAACCCTGTGGCCTAGTATCGAGCTGTTTTGCCATATGTCTCATCTAAAACTCAAGATTTTTTAGTGTGTCTACAGAACTCAATTTTGGCGTTTCAAGTCCTCTCCCTCCTTTCAGCTCATCAACCCTTTGTCCTCTCTATATCAATTGCTCGAACTACCACCATTGGTACTGATATGAGAGAAGCCACTAGAGGTAAGAAAATGTTGGACCAATGGTGGTTAACAATGTAAATTTGCCCTAAGTTTTGATATGATTAAAAACTTTGTGAATTAATAAACATAGTATGTAGGTTGAAAATTGGAAATTTAGTACTTGAAGGTTAGTGACAAAATCTAAGTAAGAAAAGATTTGAGTGTAGTGGAAAGCAGTCAAGCAAGAAGATTTTGCGTGGTACCAGTCGACCTGTGTGAAGACCAGTCGACTGGTGTGGTGGAAATTCAACAAGGAGGCTAGCAACGGCTAGTTTGGGAACCACAACCCCAAACCAGTCCACTGGTTCTGACTTCTGCTGCCAAAACATGAGAACAAATCTTTAGGGTGACATCATGGATCAGGACTTGCTTTTTGAAAGATTTGAAATTTGAAATTAGGTGCAGGTGAATCGACTTATGTATTGTTCAATCGACTGATGTGTCTTACAGGGCAGACCAGTCGACTAGAGTTGAGACCAGTTGACTGGAGGTCGAAGCTTTAGAAGCAGGAAGGCTACTAGAATGCAAGCCACTCGACTAGAGTTTTAAACCAGTCGACTAGGAGGTATAAACCAATCGACTAGAGAAGCTGATAATGGACAAGAGTTGACTTCAAAAAGCAACCAAAAGTGGTCCACAACAAAGACCAATGGGCAAAAACACAAGAGAACATATAAATAGAAGCAAAGACAGAAGAGAGAGGTTAACACAAGCATTTTAAAGGATTCATCTTTGTCTTACAAGCTCTTTCTCTTACTTTTACTTGTGTTCTTTGTGTTTCATCTAGAAAAGTCTTCTAGCTTGAATTAGTTTAGAGTTTGTGGTTTGATTTGAGCTAAAAATCAGATTGTTTGTAAGGTGGCTTGAGCTAAAAATCAAGTGTAACAAGAAAATATAGTGGATTGTTGAAAATCCTAAGTGAAAGCTTAGG
>CANYCX010649698.1:0-10498 GCA_948193385.1 Breynia disticha f. nivosa
TGTATATATCTTTTAAATTCTCTCTCTCATCTGATTTTAGATTTGATTTTTATATCATTTCTATTATATATATTGTTTATCAGGAAAACAGGTATTTAAAAATGAGTTCCACACTAGCTAACACTTTTAGCATAGAAGAACTCATATCTTGTACAAAACAAACTTCATAACTCATAATATAAGTCACTCTTGTACTTAACAAGATTCTAACTCGTTCAACAAGTTATACTGTTGTACTCAACAAGGCGTACTATATGTGGACTACCATAAAGTACGTTACTAAATCACTTTTATGTCATCATGCATGGATACAAATTCATTATCCAGAAACTAATTCTTGTAAATGAAGTTTTCTTGAAATCTCATTTTCACGACCTGCTTGTATGTCATTCAAACCATACTAGATAGATCAATTATGCATTACTTATACATAACAGAATGACAAAATTCACCTCAAAACATACATGGTATAATCATAACTAATATGAAAAATAATACCAATCTCTTTGATATAAATCATACAAAAGTTAAAGAATCTGACAAATTTCTTTCAACTTTATTGTACAAACCCAATTATGAATATTAATGCTCTCATTAAATTTTTCACATTGGATTTTGTATCCAACTTGATCCTAATAGGTATTCACCTTCCAGGTTAATCATTTTAGTACATAACTAAAATGCAATCAAACTAATATCATTTTGTTCTCATGCTTTGGTTAGACCAATAAGTACTCAACTTTCTTTTGATCTAACAAATTTTACTCACATTCTATTGCTTTAATCCATTAACATATAAATGGGATGAGACAGCTTCTACCACTCATTCTTAACTAATAGAGTTACTAAAAGGATCACGAACAATTCATTACATAAATATTGTCGTGAAACATTTCCTTTTATAACTACACATTTGCAAAACTTGAAAGACATACTACAAAAGTATTTATCTTTACAATTGGAACGCTCCCACTGGGATTAAGCTCTAAAATTCCCACAGAAGTTACTAAGCTATTAGGAATAAGCTCTACAACTCAAAATTCTCAAGTTTAAAAACTCAAAAACTTTCACACGAGTAAAGAACTCATAACTGCCAATAGAATTAACTTTCATTCCTAGCTCCTATTGGAATTAACTTTCATTAAAGTCAAGATCAGGACCATTCGCAATTAAGGAAGATGCTAAGATAGTATTTAACCCAAAACAAATATGGTCAATACTTTCTTTCATACATCAATTTCCTTTCTCTTCCTTTAATCTTCCAATTCTCCCACTCGAATGGATTGATCATGAAGGAAAAATAGACATGGTTTCTCATAGTAAAATGGACATATCTATTTTATCCCAATATAGCAATCTATTCACAAAGAATTCATTACCTATGCTCGTTACTTACCCAAGTTGATATGAAGCTATTCATATCATCCAATTTGAATATATATTCTTATGACACAATTCAGTATCTTACACAAAATAATCCACGTATTATTTTAGTCCCACATGACTAAAATTTACATGTTAATTGGAAATACATCTTATGGATAGAAGTAGTTCATTCATCCTCATGACTAATCCATAAAATTTGACAAGATGTGTAAGCAACAACCTTTGAAGGTATTTTCAAGATCATGTGGCATAGATCAATTATTCTCAATTTCCACTTCACTTTTGTTATGGAATTGGAAATAAACATCTCATGTTCAAATCCATATCATCATTCAGAACTTAAACTTCAATCAAATTTACTGGTGAAACTATTCAACTATAGTATCTTTGATGAATCACATCTTGACACTCAAGATTAAATAATCAACTATATGCCCATTTAAAGTGATATTGCCAAAGCAATTACAACTATTACTTTAATAGTTATATTCCAAAATGATGCTCAAATTAGGAGTATGCCTTAAGAATGGCAATGGGGCGGGCCGGGGGCGGGTTATAGTGCCCCGTACCCGCCCCGAGAATTAAATATATGTCCCCGTACCCGCCCCGTTACCCGTCGGGGTATTAAAATTAAGACCCATTCCCGGCCCGCTAGGAACCACAAATACCCGTTCCCGCCCCGCCCCGCCCCATTAAAAAATAAATTATTACTTATTTAATTATTTTGATATTTTATTAAATGTTAAAATAAGAATTATATTTTAAAGAATAAAATAAAATGAGTCTTTTTTTCCACTACTATTAAATACTACAAAATATTTATCAAGTGTAAACTTCAAATATAAATATAATTAAAGACATCATAAAAAAATTATAACAAGATAATAAACATATAATCTATCATATATTTTTTACAACGAAATCTTGTCCAAAATATACAACCCTATATATATATATATATATAGTCGGGGCGAGTTTATTGAATACCGACCCCGCCCCGTCCCCGATAAAACTATATATCGGGTAACCCGAAACCCGACCTGATCCCCGAAAATACAGTGAAAAACCCGCCCCATTCGGGTCGGATCGGATCGGTAACCCACAGGTTCAGGACATTTTGCCATTCCTAGTATGCCTAGCCCTCAAATCTATCATCTTCTAAAGATGACAAAATGGATAGCAATAGAATTCAGCTCAATAATAGTCACACAACTAATTCTTAGCTGTAAACATTTCTTATGTTAAGTAATTCAACATCAATGAATTTCTTACCGTTAGTTAATCGATTAACGTCAATTTTGACTAGCTGTAAACATACTTAGGTATTGAGTAATTTTTTGTCTCTTCTACATTACAAAACTATATATATGTGTTCAATGTCATCCATATCATAAGTAATACAATCCATGAATCAATAAGAAATCATTCTCCTCCTACGCTTCTCTCTAGCTCTCCTTAAACATCCAACATCAAACCATTAAACATTCTCACCACAACACCAAACACCTTCACCTAAAACTCTAACAGTCAGCTGTATAATAGCTTTTATGGACTGAAACAGGCTTTAAGGCAGTGGATAGGTGTGTTGCTTGGTTTAGGTTTTCAGCAATCCTAAGATGATTACCCATTGTTTGCAATGATGTTAGATGGTTTATTTATTATTGTTCTAGTTTATGTTTACGGTATATTAGTGGGTTGTTCATCTACAGATGTTATACAGCAATTTAAAGACTTTCTTAGTGGGCAGTTCAGGTTGAAAGATTTGGGTGTACCAAGATACTTTCTTTGTTTGGAGTTGGCTCGATCAATGCGTGGTATAGTGTTGCACTAGCGTAAATATGTCATTGATCTGATCGAGGAGTGTAGTTATCTAGAGTGCAAACTAGTATCTACTTTTATTGCTTTAAATGCACAAGGCTACTAATGCTGATGTTCTTGTTGATAGCACAAATCTTGGAATTTCTCAGCCCGCGTGATGGGTCGTAGTCGGGGTGTGTTAGTGCATTGTCGAACTCGAGAGGACCAAAGTACAATATGTAGAAGTGTGTGGGTACTAACTTGAAAAAAACCAATTGGCTTGTTCAAGGTCCTTGCCTTCCTACATATATACATCTCTTATTCCTCTCTTTTCTTCAATGTGGGACAAACCCACTTTCCTTTCTCTTCTTTATTTTCCAACACTCCCCCTCAAGTCCAACTTGGCTCGGCTTGTCTAGGCCCAGTTGTGACATGCAATTTTTCCTCTGGACTTGTATTTTCCAACACTCCCTTCGCTATTTTTTCCTGGGCTTGTGCTTATCTACTGGCTTGAATCTCTACCGGGTCTTCCTCACTGAGCCTCTTCCTTGGGCTTTAGGTCTTGGGCCTCAGGTTTTCTTGACCCTGCACTGAGTCATGATGGGCTTCTCATGTCGAACTTCTTCTAGGTCTCTCGTCCAAGATCTTCGTCAGGCTGTTAAACCCGCCCACTTGGGCTCGGGCTCTGATACCATGTTGAAAATTCTCGGCCTGCGTGATGGGCCGTAGTCGGGGTGTGTTGGTGCATTTTTGAAATCAAGAGGACCAAAGTACAATATGTAGAAGTGTGTGGGTACCAACTTGAACAAAACCAATTGGCTTGTTCAAGGTCCTCACCTTCCTACATATATACATCTCTTATTCTTCTCTTTTCTTCAATGTGGGACAAACCCACTTTCCTTTCTCTTCTTTATTTTCCAACAACAAAGTACAAAAAATTGGTGGGTAAACTTTTTTATTTGACATTTACACGTCCTGACATCTGATATGCAGCTCATGTATTGTTGCAATTTATGGATTCTCCTACTTTGCATCATATGACAGCTGCCAAACGTGTTTTACAATTTCTAAAAGGGACACCTTGGTAACGTCTTCTGTTTAGCACAAAATGATCTACATTATGTTGCTTATTTGGATAGCGATTGGTGAGTTTTTCTGGACACAAGGCATTCTGTTTTTGGAAGTTGTATTTTTCTTGGTCAATTTTTGGTTATTTGGCGTTCCAAGAAGCAATTGCTAAGTGTTCTGCGAAGGCTAAATATCGAGCATTGTCAGCGACATGTTGTGAGCTTGTGTGGCTTCTTACCTTACCTAAGGATTTTGGGATTGATCATCTTAATTCAGTTGAATTGTGCTGTGATAATCAATCAGTGTTGAATCTTAGTAAAAATCCTATTTTCCATGATCGTACCAAACACATTGAGATGGATTTTCATTTTATTCGCGAGAATTTTGCAGCAGACGTGGTGGTTCCTACTTATGTTCAAACTTTAGAACAACTAGCAAATTTATTTACAAAGTCATTAACCCGAGCACAATTTGAGTATTTATTTAGCAAGATGAATCTACTGAATATTCATTCATCCGATGTTCATCTTGAGGGAGTATGAATGATTAGGCAAAAGATTGCAGTAAAAATCGTTGGTGTGTAGCATGTGCTATTTTGCTGAGATGATTTGTCTGTCAAAGTGTAGTGAACAGTAGTGTGTGATATTATTTTGTGGTGTGTGACAGGTCAATTCTATGACATCAATCCTATTGATGAACCTCATTCACCATATTTCTTCCACCATTCAGACAATCATGCTTCTGTAATCATTACTTCAGAATTAAACACAACAAACTATTCAAAGGGGAGCTGATCGTTCTATTTAGCATTATCAATACATAATAAGGTAGGATTTGTTAATGGAGATATTGCTTGTGGCTGAAGGTTGATGGTACAATGGAGTGTTTGAAAGCACGTTATTCACCAAAGGATATAACCAGATTGAGGTTTTTGATCTTCAGGAAAATTTTAGTACACTTATTTTTAGCTTTGGCTTCTGCATTTTGTTGGTCACTTTCTCAGCTTGATATCAATAGCTCATTCCTTGATGGTGATGTAGATGAACTTGTTTATTGGAATTGCCTCCTGCGTATGCTGTTCAAGGGGAGTACAAGACTGGCACATGATTGGTTTGTCAATTACATAAGAGCTTGTATGGCCTTAAACAAGCTTCTTGTCAGTGCAATGTGAAATTGACAGCTGCAATGTGTAACGTGCTAGAGTTTATATTATGGAAATGACAATTGAAAATAATATTTTTCTTATTGAAATGATGAAAAATAAATGATTAAACTTAGGTATATGGAGGTTGATTGAAGGTTGATATTAGAGATATGTGAAATAACCAAAGAAAAGG
The DNA here is from genome assembly GCA_948193385.1 of Breynia disticha f. nivosa. Lineage (NCBI taxonomy): Eukaryota > Viridiplantae > Streptophyta > Magnoliopsida > Malpighiales > Phyllanthaceae > Breynia > Breynia disticha. Next base: position 5,589 of record CANYCX010649698.1, read on the forward strand.
AGAAATGCTGAAAATCAGCAAAGAACACGCTGTGGCAGCCAAGTACGCATGCTGGGCATGACAACGCGTACTTTGCTGTCCACCATGCGTTCTCTGTTGAAATCTAGAAAAAAATATAAGTTGCTCGATTCACTCGAACATTCAAGAACTATTACATAACCTATAGAGAAAAATAGCAGAGGAGAGCTGAGAAATAGCCAAGAACATTGTTCTTGAGTGAGAGGGATTGATTTAGCAAGAAGAAACATTAATCTTTGCAAGAGTCAATACCAAGTCAACAAGGTAAGTGTTGATATTAGGTTTATAAGAACTTTGAAGGGTTTATGCTTTGATTTTGCTAGATGGATGTGTTTGAACTGAATTAATGCTGGAAAACATGTTGTTGAGTGATTAGAACTTGAATAATTCATTGTATATGGTTGAGAGGATGAGAATCCTTAAATGGATGAATTTTAGGAAGAATGGTTCATGAAGGGAAATTGTGAGAATAGATGAATTAAGCTTGTAAATGATGTTTTGATAATTCTAAGTAGAGAATCAATGTGAATATAGTTAGTTAATCAAATGTATGTGATTAATTTTGTATAGGAGGATCTATACGATGATTGAGCGGGGATTGATTTAGTGTTGACATTATTGATTTTGCTCGTATTTGGAGGTAAGTGTTATATGCTTACGTGTAAGTGTTCTTACGCTTACTTAATTCATTCGTAAGATTATTTTATATAAGTAAAATGTAGGTTTTCTAAGCTTACATATGTATATTAATTGGCCTATAATGTTGAATGATTGTTGGGAATTGTATGTGCTAGAATTAGATGAATCAAGTTAAGAATAAGATGAATTGGTTGATTTAGAGTTGATTTTATCTATTCTATTAGGTTGATGAGAATTGATGAGATGTTGGCCTATAAAAGAAAAACAATGTGTGAATGCTTAAAAGTGCTCAAAAATTTGAATAAAAGTTTTTCGAATGGCCGGGAGTGTACACAAAAAGCGTGTCACTTTCGCTATCACCAAAAAACCTAAAGAAAATGAATGTTTCCGAATGGTCAGGAGTGCGCACCAAAATCTAGTCACTTTTGCGTTTGTTACGAAACAAAATGAATAGAAAAAGAACACAAATGGATAAAAAAATCAAAGAAAAAAAAATTCATGTGAAAAGAATGTAATGGGCTAAGAGTTTATCGTTCTTTGTGCTATCGGTTGTATGAAAGTACTTTATGCTAATAATTGCATTAACCTAGAGATACCACCGAGCTTGAGGATTTTGACCATATACTATTTGAGTCGCAAAGTAGCCTGCTTCAAAAATTTTTGGTATCATTAATACTTGATCGTTTCATGTGAAACCTCCACATTATGTACTAGAGACTTTGAACATGATTGAAACCAATAGATGCATTTTGATTGAACTCTTAACCCCTATGTCCACTTATTTTTGCTCTGGAAAAGAGTAAGTGTGGGGGAATTTGATAGGAATATTTATACACATATTTTCTATGTAGTTATTTATTATTTCTAAGATATTTTGATAGATAAAACCTGCAATTATACAAGCTTTTGATCAAATATGGTTTTATCTAGGTGCATTCAAGAATGCAGAAACTGTGATAGGATTTCTATGGAAATGATTGGGTATTGAATGGGAGCATTTTGAAGCACAAATTCAAGAAGACTTTCATCTTGGTTTGGGACTTAAGACAATGGAAGAAATGAACATAAAGATTGTGGCCTTGCAAGCAATAAAATCAAGATGCACTTAAGCGTGAATTACTGCTTGCGATGGATGAGTTTTCGAGCCAAGAACATATCGAAAATGCGAGTAATTTGGGGCCGTAATTTGGAAGGAAAAAAGAGCAAACAAGACCTCATGAAACTGAGGAAAATTATGGCTAGAAGATTTATCACATTTGTTGCAAAATGGAACCATGAATGAAGGATGAAAATTGGCTCAAATGTGACTCATTTTGAGCAAGCTTTTGGCATAGAATTGGAGTCACGTTCGTGACTATCCATGAGCCACATTTGGAGACTTCATTTTAGCATTTGTGACACTCTTTCAAAGCAGCTAATGGAGTCCAGAAGGTGAGTCAAGTTTGTGACTCACCAAAACTACAAATGGTGCTTGAAATTCAGTAAACATGACTCATTATGTAGAGGATTTTGGTCATTCTTTGGTGTCACGAACGTGGTAAATTGTGTATGACAAATTGGGGGCTGAAAATGGGAATCGTGACACTTCATAAAGTGAGGAAATTGGTGTCAGAATATGGGTCACGTTTGTGACCAATTGGAACCACGAATGGTGCTTCAAACCATGTCATACGTGACTCATTTTGTGAGCAATTTTTGGGCAGCTTTGGTGTCACGAACGTGGCAAATTGTGTACCACGAATTGGGGGCTGAAAATTCTTCTCATGAAACTTAATTAGAACAGGAAAATGATGGTCAGAATGGAAATCACATTCGTGATCAAACGGAGCCACGAATTGGAGTGCAAGGGTGCAAAATGTGACACATATAACTGAGCAAAATTAATGAATGTCACGAAAGTGACTAACTTAAGTCACATTTTATGGCTGTTTGAAGGAATTACTGACTCACATTTGTTGGTCCAAAATGACCTTAAAATGGTTGGTTTATGTGTGGACACATTGGACATTTCACAGGGGCTCAAAGGAAGGCATATAAAAAGGGGGTTGTGCTAGGTTTTAGGGGACTTTTGCTGAGTATTAAATGATGGGAATACAAGAGCTTCACAAGGGTTTTGTTTTCGATTTTCCTTCTTCTTATGTCGTTTACTTTCATTTATTTTTCTTTTAGTTTTAGCCATTCTAGGCTAGACATTTTGTTGGGTTTTCCTAAGTTGTAAATAGACTACACTTGGTTTTCTTAATGGATGTTGAGGATTCTGCTTGAATGGTATTATCTTTTGCTAGAATGAATGTCCATTTGATTGGGTTTATGGATGAATGATAGTATAGATATTTTGTGATTGATTGCTTGAATTGTACTTATTGTTTGTGATAGAAAGAGCGAAGTAATTAATTAAGGCATGTTAATAATCCATAGTAGTGACAGGCTAGGATTACATTGCATTGGACTTTAATTAATCGAATGCTAGCTTAGGACATTTAATTGCTTTTTTTATCTTATCATTCTATTTTAGTAAAGGAAGATTATATGATCGATCATACTATAGGGAAGTATATTAATGTAGAGGAAGTATATTATAGTAGAGGAAGATTATACAAAGAAATTTAATTAATTGTTATACGTTGCATGTTGATAAAAGATAAACGTTACAAATACAATCATTACGATCACAGTAAACCTGAAATGAATAGATATGAGTTTATATTTATAAGATCAGAGATATTTATACTAAATTATAAAAATGAATTATTTATTTGAGTTGCATTTTATTGATTATTTAATGACTAATCACTGAGCTCGCACCTCACAAAATCTGCGTTCGTATATTTTGTTTTCAAGACCAGATAGAGAGCTTAGATTTCAAAATTTTCACATGTAGGTCTACTGGTACTCCCAGTGTTCTATCTCTTCACCCATATACCATCTAGGAGTTGATACATTATGAAATTTTCATGATTGTGTGTGTGTGAGTGTTATTTGTTGATTCTGAATGATAGCATAGGTTGAGGTGCATGTTGATATAGATATGATGTCACATACATGTGAGAGATTGTGTTGTTAATTGTGATTGATTATCAGGATAGAGAATAGGTTGATTTTGAGCATATTTCATGTTATAGTAGATTCACACAAGTTGTACTTAAATCTTACAAGCTTTGTATTGAACAAAATAGATGGCGTATTGGATCAACACAAGGCTGAGCCCATGGGTGTGTACACTAACACAATCTGTGTGTTTGACTGTATACTTAATTGAGCTGTAAATTGTTTATATACATATGATAGATGTTTGATAATTCACTACAGAGTGATACGTATACATAGTGAAATCGACAAATAGAAAGAAAAGTTTTGAATTATATGTTAAAATTAAATTATATGAACAGTAATTATTTGATTAAGAAGTTAAAAAGAATATGATGTTTTATTTTGGTATCAGAGCAGAGATACGATCCAAAAATAGTAAATTGATATGTGGTTTATGTCATGCATTTGTATGTGAATTTGTGAAATGTGTGCTAAATCATTCTTATTTTTGTTTTATAGATATATTGTGAAGCTCATTTTCAAAACCTAATTTTCCTGTTAAACATTATAACTTAAAGGAATGATATGGAATCAAATCTAAAAACAGAGGAGAGAGAAAAGATTAAAGATATATACACGTTCTGTTATAAAATCTCGGCCCAATCTGTTACATTTAAAAACAAAATACCAGTGGACGCAAAATAAATTTGAAAACATTTCAAACTAAAATTATGCGTGTATATACAAATGTACAACATATGTACAAAACCAAAATATCAAAAATGTAAATTGGAGCTCGACCACTAATGTAAGCTCGGAGAACATTGATCAACTCTATCGTCCAGTAACAACAGCTACCTACGATTTGCACAATCATTTAAAGCAATAAACATGGTGAGTATAAACTATACCCAGTAAATATTCTTAGCTTTTATAACTTAAATTATGTGCAAGGGAAAGTATAAATCAGCACGAGGATATGTCTATCTATCTTCTCCCTAGGCATCCCCATATGCCAGACAAATAATTCACACAAATATCAAACAACACACAGCTATCAACCAAACAGGTTTATATAACTCATCTGGATTAATAAGATCTCAATATAGCACACAACATTACAATAACCTAGCAACCAGCCTTAATAAGATCACATAGATCAATATGAACCACACAGGTAATTGTATCCACATAGGATCAATCATATATCATACACATGGGAA
>CANYCX010649840.1:0-14556 GCA_948193385.1 Breynia disticha f. nivosa
TTACATTTCATATTTTATTATTTAGTAACCTTTTTATATGAGTCTATGTTTAATAAATTGAAATTTATTGGCAAGTTTGAGCAAATAATTTTTCATTTTTGAAATCCAAAATTTAAAATCGGTATTGTTGTTGAATATTTAGAAAATATTGGTTTTAATTTTTGGGTGTCACATACTCAGTAAGTGGATCATTATAGTTGTTATGCTCAATGTGTAGGGGAATCTTCGGCCTATAAGGGTGTGTTTCAGGAACACAAATGCCGTAATCGCACCTAACTTCCCTAATGGCTCACCATAGCCATGCCACAAACAAGTTATCTATGTGTTTTATGTGTTAGGAATTCATCCTAGTTCATTTACTCACTTTATATATTCATTCATACATTATTCAGGCTAAAGCTAGGTTTCTGGACCATATTAACATATGTTTATATTGTCCCTAACGTAGTTATTCATCTGTAACTTTCTAGGAAATCCAGGTAAGAATAACATATTTTTTTCAAATGGTAAAGTACGTTACCATTCATTAATGTACGTTAATTGGCTCATTAACGTATGTTAATGCCGCACAGAACCATATTTCAGCAGCTAAGCTCAAGTATAACACATGCACATTTCATACAAACTTTACAACCATCAACACAAACATCTTAGGCTTACTTTTAACCCATTTACTCATCAGACAACCTCTATATCATGTCCATGATCATACATTTATTTCATGTCTCAATTATACACATTTACATCATGCATTCATCTCATTTTCTTTTCTTCCTTAATGAACCTACGGGTTAATCACCATATGCTTTAGGATTAAACCACTCATGCAAGTCACACTATTCTCCATTCTCATCTCTTATATCATTTATCAAGCTTACTTACCTATCCTTAACCATGAACAAGAATAATGTTAATGATTTCATTCATACGGCAAGTAACTTTTAACATTTTAATCATACATCAAACCCACATACATCTTTTATCTTTATTCGTAATCGCTTATAATAAGCATCGCTGCCATACACAAAACATCAACCATAACTGTAATGCCCCGAATTTAATTTTGTGTTATATTATGTTGGGATATGTTGGAAGTGTGTTGGTTTAGAGTTATGCATGTTTGGAATCGAAAGAAGTCGAAAAATGATAAGTATTGGAGGCTGCAGCAAAATAACGTATGTTATCATGCAGATAAACACACGTTACTTGAATAAACGTATGCCATACCCACTGAATAACATACATTATTCATCCTGGATAGACCAATTTCTGGGTTTTATTAACGCACATTAATTTTGAAAATAAACATACGTTAACGGGCCCCTGTACATGTCATTAAATAGCCGAGACACTTTCAAACAGTGCCATAACTCACCCCCAACTACCAAAATGCTCTCCAAACTTCCTCTACATCATTTCTTGACATTCCAAACACAAAACCTATCCTAGAACAACACATTTCCACCAGTTTAACAACGTTTCAGCCTCAAACCAAGTCTTCCTCTGTCTAGGGTTCCAAGTGACGAAAATCAAGGTAAACTTCCAATCCCGAGCTAAAATTTGTTGTAAAATAGGTACATTGGGTATGGTTTTGTTGGGTTTTCACTATAGAACATGATTCTACAAGCCATTAACCCTAAAACATACATTTTGGTGAGATTTAAGAGATTAAGGTTTTAGGGAACTTTGGGGATTTTGGGTAAAAATCTGTATAGGGGGCTGAAATAATGTACATTGTGTGTAAAGTGATTGGAAATGTGATTGTATGTGTGTAGGGAACGATATTCAAAACCCGACTCAGGAATCGGGCGACGGATTGGACCTCAAAGCCCGAAATAAGTGCTTTTGCCGCTTACTTGGATGCAATTTGATTATGAGTGATTGTTCAATGTGTGCGTAATTAATTCTTGATGTGAATTAAAAAGGAAATTGTGTGAGAAAGAATGTAAGTGAGTATGTTATGTGCAAAATGGCTCCTAATGAGATAAAACGTTTGCAAATTGATTGAATATGGGTTGTTGGCTTGCTTGGAATGTGTTTTAAGTCCTTGAAATGCGTAATGTGATGTGTGAAATGATTGAGATATGAATTGAGGCTTGAATTGCACCATTTATGTAAGATGCTCATGGATGATAAGTGGTGAACAACTAGAGGCCTTGTTGAAAAATGGATTGCATCACATTCATTTCGATTCATTTTGAGGTGTGTGAGCATCATTGCATGATGGCATTGATATATGAGTGGTTTGGCCTAAATGTGCATAAAGATTAAGTGAAGTCTCTCTTTACTAAAAATAAGGGGTTTGGCCCAAATATACGAAAGGATGAGTGAAGTCTCTCATTATACGTCAACAAGGGGTTTGGCCTAAATTGTGCAAGGATTGAGTGAAGTCTCTCCTTATATATGAAAAGGTGTGGAGATCGAGTGAAGTCTCTCTCCCGCAAAGTTGAGGCTCCAGAGCATTTCATTGTATGGTTGCATAAGCATTTTCATAATGCATCCATTCTTTCTTATGGGCCTTGGGAATGTTAAGGCATGTATGAGTATATATATGTGTTGGTGGGATGAACGACTTAATGTATGAACATAAATGATGATGTATGTAAATATGGAATACTAAATGGTATGATGGAATGAAGGTTGAGAATGTTTGTGTTTGAGCATGTGTTATGAAATGAGCGATCGTTATGTTGAGTTTACGATTATGGTTTTGATCCTCTAATTGTGTGATTGAGTTGTGTTGAAAGATTGATTATTAAGATGATGATTAATGATACGTAATATGTTTAAGTGGGTGGTAAAAATGTTATGGTGGTTTAATGTGAGAAGGCTTGTTGTTAGCAATATATATATGAGTTGTGGAATTGGTGTTCTTCAGACTTATGTGAATGGTATGGATATGTATGATGGTGGTTTAATCTTGATGTAATGTGTTGGTTATATGTTTAATTGACTAAGAAGGATATGTTGGATGTATATTTGACTTATGTATATGCCTTATGAGTTGTTTAGTATGCCTAAGGTAAAAGGATAAGTGTATGCATGAAGAAACTTAGGAAAATTTCGGGCATAATGTACTGAAGAAAATAACGTATGTTTATCCTGGGAACAGAGCCCAGAATAACGTATGTTAAGGGCCAAAATAGACATACGTTAATTTGACCCAGAAACTTAAATTTGACCCGAATGATGCCTTAATGTATATCTAAAGTATCTTAATGATCAAAGATGGTTTCCTTATTGAATAAACACTTTAAGTGAATAAACAAACACATAAATGATTGTTTGAGAGATGGCTTTAGGGCGCCATGAGGGAGGATAGGCCGCGTAGGCCAACGAGTCCCCTGCACCTCAGCATAGTAGGGTCACTGAGGGAATGTTTACTGAGTATTAAAAATACTCATCTGTGTTTTGCTGAATTGTGTGCAGGTCGACAATAGACGGTGCTAGGACTTGATTTTGGGCAGAGCTTGCACGTGTCATAACGATCGGATAGGTTGTCTCCTAGAAACATTTTTGGGGATGCATACTTTTGCACTTTTGTATAGCCATACAGACATCAATATAGGCTTACTAGCATTTGCATTGTTTTAAACCGCAAACCATGGCTTCCGCATTTATGATACTTTTATTTTGTATTGGGCCGGTTAAAGAAAATGCATGTATGTCACTCTTGATTTCATATATATGTGTTTATGTTTACTTGAAATCGAATTGTTCACTGTTTGTTTTAAAATAAAAAAATGGGTGCAAAAATTGTATTTATTAGAAAATGAACTTCGTAAAATTTGGCACCACATTTAATGGTATCAGAGCAGGGATTAGATTCCCTGCGGACTGTGCCAAAAAACTAGTTTTCATTGCATCATTTTTCATGAAACTAAAGTTTTCAAATTGTCTTTTGGATAGGATGGAGCTTACAGAGGATGTATCACATGAAGTTACCGCCAAGTCCCAGGAGTCCGTGCAGGGACAGGACCAGTCCCCAGACACAGAGCACCACTTACACCTGGGGGAGCACCATTTGCACATGGTGCCATACCCTTTGATCCCGCACACGCCCAGTTCTATCACGCGATGATGCTACAGCTGCTAGGCTAGCAGGGGGCCAGCAGGGCGGCCAAGAGGGTGGCCAGCTGAGGGCGCAGTTGGGAGGCTAGCAGAGAGTGGGCATTGAGATTGATAGAAACTTTTCCGAAGAGCACGAGTAAGGTGCAAAGACAGTTGAAGGGACCACTGGCCTCGTAGAGGCTGAGGATTGGCTTCGACAGATGGACGGGATCCTTAATCGGTGTAGGTGCACACCCGAGAGGAAACTGAGGTATGCCACCTCCTTGTTGGAGAAGGATGTGTGGTACTGGTGGGAGGCAGTTCCCAGGAGCGGATTGACCCTCCTACACTGACTTGGGCTGACTCTCAGAGGAAGTTTGCCGAGAAGTATACACTGGAGCACTACCACTGCAACAAAATGGGATGATAGTCACCGAGTATGAGGCATAGTTCACACGACTCTTCCGTTCCGCACCAGAGGATTTGGCCTCTGATAGGCAGAGACGGGACAGGTTTGAGAGGGGAGTGCAGTTTAACATCCGCACCCGGATTGCAATGAAGGCCTCTACTTACTAGCTACTGTTGGAGACGGTTTTGAGAGCTGAAGAGCTTATGTTCGAGGAGGACCGTGTAGAGGGGAAGCACCAGAAGAGGTTCGGTGGTTCCAGCACCACTAGAGAGCACAAAAAGATAGAATTCAGGGTTATAGAGAGTGTTAGTAGAGGGAGCAGCTGATAGAGGAGCGGAGTAGGAGTAGGGGGAGTCATCCCTATAGACCCCCTGCTTCGGGACAGTAGAGTGGGGGAGGATTTGCCAGTAGAGACACTCGTCCAGTATGCTTCTGTTGCAACAAATCGGGCCACAGGATCAGGCACTGCATGTAGAAGGCTAGGGATGAGGGGAGACTTGCCCCAGGATAGAGCAGTGTTGTAGATAATAGAGGAGCCCTTTCTACCAGTGCAGGCAGAGGCAGAGGAGGTAGGACTAAAAGTGCTACTGCGAGAGGCAGAGGTGCTTCTCAGACTGCAGCTACGTCTCAGGCATATGTCTATGCTATGACACATGATGATGTAGTAACCAACCCAGATGTGATCATCAGTATGATTTACATATTTTCACTTGATGCTTTAGCATTGATAGACCCTAGGTTATTCATTTGTGGGTAAGTCAGTTATTAAGAAGTTGGGGAGTAGTGTAGAGTCACCGTGTTACCTCGTAGTCGTATCTATGCCAGCTGGAGGTGTTGTCATGGTAGATAAAGTATTAAGAAACTTTGAGCTGAGGATCAGTCAGTTGACTCACGTAGTGAACCTATTCTATTGAGGATGGCAGACTTCAGAGTGATTTTGGGTATGGACTGGTTGTCCATAAATAAAGCAGTAGTGGATAGCTACGGGAAGGAGGTAGTGGTAATGGTGCTAGACGGGCCTGAACTGCCAGTTCCGGGCCCGAACCGGCGGTTCACTGTTCGGGAAACACCCGAACCGTAACCGGCCCTTCTATGGGGCGGTTCAGCCCGGTTTCGGGTTCTTTTTTTTCTGTTTAATTTTTTTAGGAAAAAAGAAAAAAAATAAAAAAAAAGGTTAATAACTGTCGGAACCGCCGGTTCCAATGGTTCGAACCGGCGATTAACCGCCGGTTCACGGTTCACCAAAGAGGTGTACCGTAACCGACCCGCCCAGGGATCGGTTTCACCCGGTTCTGGGCCGGGCCGGTCCGGGCCCGTGAACCGACAGGTCCGGCCGGTCGGGCCTGCCGGTTCCGGGCCCCTCTTTTCAAGTCTAGATGGGGTTGGCGGGCGTGGGGTTGGTGGGCGTGGGGTTAGCAAAACATTTTGTTATAGCTAATGTATGGTTAATGTCGTATTATTTGCAAACATAAATACTGTTATGAAAAAAAATTCACTTTTTTAAAAGCCTGCAATTAAGAAAGATAAAGAGTGTATATATGTAAACGTCCCATGACATGATCTCAGTCCAAAGTCCACAAAGCCCAAAATGTGTGTTGTTGAGTTTCAAGTCATTTCCAGGTTTCTCAAAAAATCCACGGAGCTTCACTTTCTCCCGCCATTAACACAAGACAAATCCAACACCTTCCCTTCCACGCTTCAATGAGAAATACAATTAACACTGCAAACTTTTCTCGTTCACCCTTTCGTAGACCAAAACAAATGAACTCTTCTCAACGAAAAACCCCTCGAAGCCCTCTCTCTAATCTCACCAACACAGTCCCCAATGCGGCTTCATCATCTTCCTCTTCAACTCCTACAATCAAACCCGTCTCTAAAACCTCACCGACTAAAAACGACAACACCCAATTCGCCAATTTAAGCGACGACGTCGTTTCCGATTCACCAAATCCTAAGACACCCTCTATTATTGGTAATTTGTTTTTTGGAGAGGGTGGTGGAGAAGGGGTTGTGGATTTGAATTGATGGGTTTGTTTGAAAATTTGTTCTGAATAATTGGTCTGTTTCAAATTTTGTGTTTTGATTGTTTGATTTTGTGACTAGGTGATGGTGGGAGACGCGAACCGGCCTCAGTTTATACTAGGAGAAAGAGTACTGCTAAGTCTAAGCTTAAGGGAAAAGATGTTTCCGTAAAAGCGGGTTTAGAAAGGTAAATTTTGGTAATGTTTGTTTATAAAGTGGTCATTTTGAAAAATGGGTAGTTCATAGATTGGTTCGATTTAGCTAGTATTGAGTGAGTAGATTTGGTCTTGTTCTGTTCATAAGTCATATCCTGATTTATGTATTAACGATGAAAATAAATTAGGTTGAATTGGTGTTTGGATTGTTAGATTTGATATGATGAAGCCGCGGGTAGATTTTGCAGGGGTTGGCGTTGTAACCAAATTCTAAATATTTAGTTTAGGGGTAAGACGATACAATTAATAACGGGAAGCGTGTATATTCACCCTTGTGCTGTTTGTGAGTTTGGATTTTGTTAGTTTTTGTAGGTTGTAGGGTAATTAAAAAGAGTCGTCGAAGTTGGATTTGTAGAAGGTCAAATTTATTGCTGATTTAGGTCGTGTTTGGCTGTGGAAACTGTTATATGTTGACATTTGATTGATAACCTTGATGGTCTATGCTTGTTATGATTGAACATTTTGCTGCTGGTCTAAGTAATGCTTGAATTAAGAGCTTTATTTTGTGGTTGGGCATTGATTAAGAGGATGTAGGCGTGGTTGGATGTATAATTAGGTTGGTCATATAGTTAAATGCATGTCGCCACTGTTGCATCTTTTCTATGTACTTGTACAGTTTCACTTCAATTCTGTCTACTGCAGTCGCTGATATGGTTATCTTGATTTTGTATTGCATTGTAGGGGCAAAGTAAATAAGACTGAAGTTGTTGTTCGCAACAAGTCCTCTATGAAACCTCCTAAAAAGGTTTGGATACTCATCTATTCTCTCATTTCTTGTCATCACAATTTTTTGTTGTTTGATGAGACTATTACTGTCTTGTCATTTAACCTTAGGAATTGATGCTATTTAGTTTACTTTTAAATTTTAGTGGGAACGACCTGTTCGTTACTTTTGAGTGGTGTGATTTCTTCACTTGTTTGTATTTGAAGAGTTACTTGGATGGCAAACTCTTTTTGTTTGTATTATGCTTAGACGTTTTGGATTCTGATAAGTGGATACTTCTTTCTTAGGGAAAAGTTATATCGAACGCCCCATCATTACAAAACTTTGAATATGAAATTTTGATAATGTGATGAATAGCATGTGAAATCTGGAGTTATCTGTTTTTAATGTTTCTTTCACCTTGTTGCTTCCCAATTCGTCTTTCGTTATGTTCTCTTTCAGAAATATTTGTTCGTATCTTGATGAATTGCACAAAAATTGTTTACCTGAACATTAATGTTCTATGGTTTTATTCAGAAGAAGCGGAAAACATCATCTGTAGAAGATGTTTCCAACTCTTGTCTGCCACAAGATTTTATTGAAAAGCAGAGAGCGTACTTTGCAGAAATTGATGCCTTTGAATTGTCAGAAGAGGAAGCTTCAGCTGATGACTTGGAATGAAGAACCATATTAAAAGAGTATATAACCTAGATTGAACAATAAAAACGTTCCTAACTTTGAGATTTTCTCTGTATATGGTTAGAATTAGACAATTTCTGGTATTGTGACCAACTTCTTCCAGGTGTGTTGTCAGATGTACATGCTGAGTAGTCAAAAGTACGTGAAGAGATGTAGCTTTTCAATTAGTGATGTAAAACGTTCTGTTTTTCGCATAAAGTAGTTGTTTATTCACTAAAAGCTTCTCTTTGTGTCCTTTCTGACATTTTTTGAGAATTACTTACGAGGCATCTAAAGACACAACATCAGTTTTTACAGGATTTTTGACATATTAGAACTTTTGTTGCGTTAGACTGCTTGTTAGACTTTAGATAAGTTTATCAAACACTTTAGTATTATCTATTTAGAGTTTTATTTTGTTTGTAACTCTCCTTGGAGTGCTATAAAAACACCTGCAATGGAACTTAATAAATTAGTTTTCAGACTCAATTTTTATCTCTTGTGAGGTTTCAATCGTTTTCGATTGTGTTTATCCGGAGTACGTTTGTACTCGCACTTTCGCGCTGCGTCAATTACACATCAATAAGTATATCATTAGATACAACACGATTGACATGAATTTACAATTACGACCAGCCAACTCAAATTGCCCCCTTAATCAGAAGCAACACAGATTTTGTTAGTTGTGCTGGGGAGACTTAAAAACATTTTGAAATGCTAAGAACAATCAAGAAAACAGAAAAGATAGTTCCAAAATACAGGAAGGGTAGGTGCTTCAATTTTATTTGTAGTTTACTCTCACTCGATTTCCAGAATGCAGAGTTCAAACAAACCAACCCTTAATTGGTTTTTCTGCAGTTAATTCTGATCTCACCCTGGTCTCCTGTGAGCGGCTTAATGTTGCTCATTTTGATCATAGCTTTGGCGAAGTCCTTGAAAAACACTGAAGGCTTCTTTACATATTTTTTAACTAAAGAATCGGCAGAATTGCCATTGTAGAGCTCTTGATCCGAATGAAGAAGACCCTTTCTCTCCACCAGGTTATGATAATACAAGTTATCGAAACATGCCGGAGTTTGTCTGTCAAGAGGTGCAAGCACACTGTCATTCCCAGTTCTTGGGCAAATTTGCTGCAATGATTTGGCAAATGATGGATCAATGTCCGTATCATTGTAGATATGATCTCGAAAAGATGTGCATCTTGAGAATCCTATGGTGTGTCCTCCTGCAACCATACCGATAACACCGGAGAATTCATGTCAGCAAAACAACAGATGTCAAGGACTGATAACACGTAACACAAACACTATAACAAGTGGTTTATAATAATGTGACATGTGGGCCTTATACAAATTAATTGATTTTGTATTAGAGGATTCCACAACCTGTATTGTTCATAAATCTACACAAGTGTGCACGGCAACAGAGAGAAGACTATAGCACTCATACCTGAAAGTGCAACCATTTCCTTGAAAGAAAGGCCTTGAGCTGCAAAACTTGAAGCGAGGGCACTTAAATTAGATGTCGGTGGAGGAATGGAAGTATTTGCAAGAGCTCTACTAGCAGTAAGTGAATCTCTTCTTCCAAGATCAACTTCCCAGAAAGGGCCTCCCAACTACACCAAACCAGAAGTTAAATAACCATCAAATTCAGTCGAAAATTCTTAAAAATGGCAGAAACATGGTTGCATGTCACATTTATTACATGAACAACTGAGTCTCTAGCTACAATAGCAAGTATATCAGCACAAGACACCACTCCAGGGCAAGCTTTCTCAACTGCAGCTTTAATGTCATCAACGACATCAAATCCTCTGACAGAATTATTATTCGGAACTGCTGTTTTCTCTCCTATGAATGTCGCATTATCGTCCAATAAAAGCGACCCGTCGCAGCCCTGTAACGTAAAACAAACATTAATCCGAAAAACTACATCATCCACGCATGATCTTACATAACATGAACTCATATTTACTCGCATACATTCACAAAGCAGTCATGAAACAGCAATCTAAGTAACGATGCTCCAATACGAGTCTCATTCTTGATAGCTTTAACGACTTCTTTGTTCACTATGAACTTGACTTTGGGGCAAGAAGAAGAGTAGTATTCTGGTGATAGCTTAGCATCAATTAAGGTAGCAGCAGCCATGATTAACAGTAAGAAAAAGCTGTGACGAGAAGCCATGGTTGTAACACAATCTAGTGCTCTCTGTCTTAAAAAGTGATGAGAAAAAGTTGCCTCACAGCACGTAGATTTAAAGGGTTGATTTTGCTTTGGCCCTTCAATTCAATCTTAGGGTCGTTCAAGTTCCAATAATTTTGATTGAACATCTGAGTTTTATAATATGATGTTGTTGACGTTATCACTATAGCGTGGGACAAATACTCACGTTTGCTCGTTTAAACATTGATGATGAGTAAAGCAAAGCTTTAATCTTATTTTGGTTTGAATTTCAACCAATGAGTTCCATGAAGGCAGGGCTAGAAAGAAGCTAAAGCTATTTAGCAGAATTAGAAATTAACTGTGGCTTGTTGTTTATATATATGATTGTTTTTAGGGCTGAGCATAAAATCAGTCAAACCGCCCAATTCGCCCAACTCAAATCGAACCAACCCGCTTTGGGGAAAAAAACCGTCGCAATGGTTTGATATTGGTTTTAAAATATATAAACCGCTAGTTGGCAGTTTGGTTGCGGGTTGACTATTTTTGAACCCGAAACCGACCAACCCGACCGCGACTAACTAAATTATATTTTACTTTTAATTTTGAGCCACTAATTGGAGGTTTTGTTTAGTTGTTTAATTTAATACTTATTATACAAGAATTGATAATATTCTTCTTTTGTAGATTTGAATGAGTTAGAAATAAATGTTGAGATTATGGAGTTGTGAGAATTTGATGGCTTGACAGGCTTTAAAGACTCCATTTTGTATGAATTTGATAGCTTGGAAGGTTTGCGTATGTTTCAGACTTATTTTATAATGATATATTGATAATTGTTTCATGACAGGACTACATAGTGTCAAGCTTTAATTTTCATAAACATGCTATATGACTTAAGTTTCAAGAGTAACTATATCAATGTTATATGTTATGGATGGTTTTGTAGAGAGCCAAATCAATAAGAAAAACACGATGTAAAGATTAAACAGCTTCAAACCGACCAATCCAACCAAACTGCTTAATATATCAACTCAACCAAACTGCCTACGTAATGGTCGGTTTTGATTTACACTTTTATTAAACCGCCTAAAACGGGTTGGTCTAAAAATACTCTCCAACCCGACCAACCAGATCACATTCAGCCCTAATTGTTTTTGTTTGTCTGTTCAATGTTGAGTCATGTGCTAGTTAGTTTGCATTGAATTAATTATAATGCTGTGCCATGTGCTAGTTAGTTTGCATTAAATTGAGTATAATACTGAAATTTTTTTCTAATTTTGAGTTTTTTTAATCATCTCTAATTTTGAGTTGATTTGTTTTTTTAAATTTGGAGTTGTTTGAAAGTATATGTTAATGCAAAATACAGTGGAGATGGTTTGGAGACAGTACGAAGTATTTCGAAGTGCTAATCGGGTTCCAATAAAAAACGCGGTATGTCTAGACCCGTGTAATGGAATAGTTGAAGACGTGACTTGTCCCACGGATGTGTAAGTGACAACGTGCCTGTGTAGTCAAACAACGGATTACACGGCCAGACACAACCTTGTTTTTGCTTGTTTTGTGGTTACACGAAGAAGTCTCATGTCCGTGTCTTTAAAAACACGATCGTGTAATGTGATGTAAAATTTAGAATTAGAATTTTATGTGGATTTCTTATAGTAAACATATATTAACTTGTGGAAACCTCCTGTAATTTTTAGCTCAACTTAAATAATAGAATTATTTGTGCTTTTTTATAGACATTAGTCGATTGATTAAACAACGTAAATTCTTGTATTCTTTATCTTATTTCGCATTACCTTAATGGATTAATTCCCTTAAACTTTCTCTACTAAACAAATTAATCAATGACTTGAGCAACAAAGGCAGATAAAAAAAATCTAAACCATGTCCTTAAAAAAAAACAAACACCAAAAGCAAAAACAAACTATTTTATTACTGTTAAAATCCATGGGCCCGTACACACGTCTATGGGCTTATGAATAATACAGGTTGTAAACCCTCTAATACAAAACCAATTGGTTTGTATAAAGCTACAACTCATATCATTATAAACCACTTGCTTATATTCTATTTATTCAATGTGGGATACTTTCCAACACTTCCCCGCAAGTGTAACCCAGTCAGGCCATTTGCCTCTCATTATCAAACCGGTTACCACTTGTCCACAAATTAGGAATTTTTCATTACTGGGCCCAGGATCTATTGTCGATTAGGCTAGATAGCTCTGATACCATGTCAAAGTCCATGGGCCCGTACACACGTCTATGGGCTTATGAACAATACAGGTTGTAAACCCTCTAATATAAAACCAATTGACTTGTATAAGGCTACAACTCATATCATTATAAACCACTTGCTTATATTCTATTTATTCAATACGGGGTACTTCCCACCAATTACACGTATCTCTTCTGTCCCCATTCTTTGTTGTTCATAAAACAAAAAGACATGGAAACAGTTGATTGCTGTGTAGGGTAATAAAATTGCACATCATTCACGTTTTCTAAATCGGATCCATCTTCTTCATGTAGTGTCTGTTCCATCTTCTTCATGTAGTGTCTGCTAGTATATCACATTGGTGATGATCTGTAACACTTACTAATCAAACATCCCTGCTTAATTCAACATCACCATCTAAATAATTGCCAACTTTTCTGTATTGTCCAGTTATATATGTCAAATCAAAAACTCGTACATGTTCTTTCTTTCTTTCTTTCTTTCTTTCTTTCTTTCTGAGGCAGGATAACAGGAGCATGTATTGTAAGCTGTGTAGAAGTTGATTCTTGCTTTGAAGGTTAGATTATGCAACGTTTTCAAGTGAAGCAAACAAGTCTTTAAAGGCTTGAGTTGAGTTCTGGTATTCTGTAGTTGTTGGTACATATATTTTACCTTATACGCTTGGTTTTATCTACTCAACGTTTACAGTATACCTACATCTTATCGATCCTGTTTTATGAAAATAGGGATGAATATATTATCTCCCAAAGAAAATAGTTAGATTATCTTATAATAATGGACGAACTCATAAATATTTTTCGATGGACATACAATTTTATAGTTATATTTTCAGCTTCTCCCTCCAGTACCACACGCTATAAGAGTGACAGAGACAACTGTTATAAAGACAGAATCAACGGACACTAAAGGAAGCACGAATTACCACTGACCCCGATAAATTAATATAAAAAATAATAACATAAGAATTTATAAACTATACTTTTGCATCCATTTCCGATCATAAACAGGAAATCAATCACTAGAATAACTCAAGTAACTTGAGTTGGATTAAGCTTTGAGGTTGTATCTCTTCACCAAACATTCAAACAATGCCGACAGGGGACAAGAAGCTAGTTTTCATATCCACCCACCACAGCTTTAAGATGAAGTGTTGAGAAAAAAAAAAGGATAAAAAGGAAATAGCTATAGACATAGACATAGACATAGACATAGACATGGACTTGTTTTGTTTGTATATATAGACATAAATAGGATAAAGAAGTGAGACAACTCAAGTATTTCTCTTCACTATTTGTGATTTAACTTTGGTGTATTATACCATATATGAGGATTGTTGTCAACGATGAACTTTTTATTTTACGTAAGATTAAACTGTCTTTACTAACACCTCGCTGAGTCTCTATTTCAGTGGTCTCACACTAAAAGTCGCTTAACTTTCAGACATCTCTTTTTTTTTGGTTAAATAAAATTTAGGAGAGGACCGAGCTTGTTCATCTCTAAGGCAGGAAAGACCTACAAGAGATTGTCTATGGATACCAGTAGCTAACGCTGTATACCGGTAGCTAATGCCGTATACTTACCAAACGAGCGCCAACGAAACTCGAACCTCAAACGTTTCAAATGTAAAGAAGCCTTATTGCTGAAGCTAACGCCCACAGACTCAGACATCTCTTTTTCTTACAAAGTATTATGGAGATTTAAGTTTCATAACATGGAGATATGGTTGTCAGATCCTGAACTATTAGGGAAATTAAGTTTTATAAACGACAGGTAACTTTATAAAGTAACTTTGTAAAAAGTTGTTTATGCAAAGAGAAGAGGATGGTTGTCAAATTTGGAAGAATAATTGGCAACTTTATGGAATAATTTTTTAGAAACGTAACGCATTTCTCGTCAAATATATTATGTTACATAATTTTAGGGACGGAACCAGAAAAAAAATTAAGGGAGGCGACGTTTTTTACATGCATTAAAAAATTTGATATCTATACAAATGTATGAGTAAAAAATAATTCGTTTAAATAAATTCATATATAATACATCACTAATTAATTTGCAACATTTTTTATTTTT
>CANYCX010650058.1:0-11232 GCA_948193385.1 Breynia disticha f. nivosa
TGATTTAGTGCTGAATAAGGGTGTTAGCGACATGCCTAATGCTAATAAAGATATCACAGGTAAAGGGGTTTATTTGAACTGTAGTATGGTTGTTGACATCGCTCATTAGCTATTTAATTTAGGGTGATCATAGTGTCTTACTAGAGACCGCCTATGATTTATTAGTTATGAAACTCATTTCCTTTATTAAGTAGTTCTACAGATCGCACATGGATGGCAGAAATCCTAAAAGGGTAATTTCCATATTTCCCCTTAGGTCAAAATTTAGGTATTGAGTCGGATCAGGCATTTGGAAAAATTTTGGTAATTGGGCCCAATATGGGTGAGAAATAATATTTCGTACATGATTTTAAGACAAAGATCATTTATTAAATATGATGACTTAAGTGAAAAATATGTAAAAAAATGAAAAAGAGAAAATTTAGGAAGCATGTCTTAAATTAAGACAAGATTTATATGGGCTAAATTAAAAGATAAATCTTGTTAATTTATCCAAATAGAGTCATGGCTAAGAGGGATGTTTTTTATATGAATTCTGTTTTATAAAATACTAACAAAGTCCTAATGGTATTAGGATTGTTAAGAGTTTTAATGAAACAAAAGACTTGTCTTTGAAAGGATACAAACCCTAGTTTCTAAACACATGAGTGCTACCCCTCTAAACATTTCCTCTGTGTCGTGAGCCTTCCAAGAAAAAACAAAAGAGTAGTTTTAGGTTTTTCTCTCAAGAAACTCATCCGAATTGACCAAGAACAGGTGATACATTTTCCCCTTTGGTTAGTACACCTTTTTGACTAATCTGTGTGTAAATGTTGTAGAGGAACCACACTTGGGGTTCTATATTAGTGTCAAAAAGTTCGTTTTGAAGTATTTTGAAAATGTAGTTATTGTTCTTGGCTAAAAACCTATACGACATTGAAGGAGAAAAACAAAGGTGAGTCTTTTTCTTTCAAGTTTTGATATTTATGTTATCTAGTAGTCATTCGATTGTAAATATATGTGTTAGTCATGATTTGATGTGAATCTTTGGATGTCTTGACGTGTCTTTGATTGTTTTTTTGCAACTTTAAACTTAGAACACGTTAGAAAACCCAACATTTTTTAGTCATGTAATTTACATTTCTACCGCTAGTTTCCATCTAATCGCACTTTACAATTTTTGGATTTTATGTTAGTCGCATTTACTTTGACATAGCTTAGTTAATTCACAAAATAAACTCTTTAATTGATTGGAATTTTAATAAACAATTAAAACTCACATGGCATGTAGTCTATATGGTTTGATATTGGGTTGAGTTTTTACCCCTCCTTGTTCTTGGTTGTCTACGCTTGTACATGCATTGTTGTGGCATTAACTTTAGGTCGCATTAGCTACATATTAATACATTGTAGCATTTTGATGAAAATTAATTTATTGTGCTATGTGGTGTTTGATAAGGAATGAAAAGTTGTTTGATATCGTGAATGATTGGCTTGAGAATTCGTTGGTGGTTGTAACTATAAAAGTGATTGTGAGAAGGAGGTTTGTCAAGTAACGAGTTATGCTTGTAGGCAATGATATATCTATAGCATACATTCATGTTAGACTGTATCTTTTGACAGATGTGATAAATTGTGTATAAAAAGTGGGCATGCCCTAATCCACGATTGTGTACAGTGCCATTGCAACATTTGAATCCTAAATCCCCATAAGTAGAAAATAATTAATAAAAGAAAGTTAGAATAAAAATAATGTACAATAAGAAATGTTAAACAATAGGATAAGACAATACTACAGTAAACAGAAAAGAAGTTAAGCAGAAAATTACAGGAAAATGTTAAGTTTAAGTGTGCAGCACGAAGGACATGCTGACAACAAAAGATCGTGCTTGCTAGAGAATGAAGAGCGTGACCATTTTAAGGAAGAACATGACCAAGTTTACTAGAAGATAGTACAAGGGTAATTTTCAATTGCACGATGAGTGTGCTAGTAGCATGAGTTGTGCTGGACAGAGAGTGGGTCATGTTGAGGTGGCAAGTATGCAAGAAAATCTGAAATTGAAGCATGAGATGGCACGTGGACAACAGCACGGGCAGTGTTGAGGTAGAATAATTGTGCCTCTAAATAATTGATTTAAAACTAAATAGAATCCTCATTTACTCAAAATAGAACAAAAAAATGAGAGAGATGAGAAGAGAGAGACCAAAGGAGAGATTAAGAGAGAAAGGAGAGTATTTAGGTGGAATTGATTGTAAATTTTATGAATCGAACTCTTGGAGTAAGCCAGATATCGATTTTTGAGTCGATTCATAAATCTTAACTTAAATGTTAAATTATAAAGAGTTAAAGTTATAAAAAGTTAGGATTAAGTTAGAACATGAATATGATTGAGGTTTAGAATTAATTATGATAAGATTTCGTGTAAATGGTTGTTTAAGACGACATGTTAGACAGAGTTCGGGCTCATATTAGTCCGAGTATCTCAGTTAGACGACAGCTTTAGAATTAAAATGAATGACCATATATATATATATATATATATATATGTATATGTATACATATGTATATAATTTGAATGATGAAAAGTATATGAATGTTTATTTCCGATCATGAATATTTATGAATGCATACGAAATGTAAATTTGAAATGATATGTGTTCGAATATGTTTAATATGAAAATGAAATGGAAACAATAAGATATGTGCATACCAATATCAAAATGATATGTACAAAATGTGAAATGTATATGGAATCGTATTAACGATTTAAAAGGAAAATAGGTACACAAAATGAAAAGACGTGCAAAAAAGGTACGTGAACACGTTTATGGTTTTTTATATGACATGTTATATGTGATATGTGATGTGAGGTATGTGATATGGAAAGGTGTTGGAAAGGTGATTAAAAATCAATCATTTAGAGACAGAAGTAGGGAGACAGAAGTTAGGTCCATATGAAAATGAGGTGGAAAAATGTTTTCAAAAACTAATAGGGAGATGAGAGTTTGGAATTTAATATGAACTAGAACGTATAATCAACAATTATATGATTAAAAAAAAGAGTTAAAAGTTAAAAGGTGAGAATAAAGATAAAGATTAAATCAATTTATACAAATTGATGAATATATTTATGTTATTTGATTATACGAATGAATGTTTATGCTTGCTAAAATGAATTAAAGATTACTCACTGAGCCCGCAAGTCACGCAACTGTGATTCTTGTTTTAGGTACAGGTATTGACAGTGATAGGAATCTATGTTAGCATCTTTTGTTGCTAGTGATCAGGTTGGATAACTACTGCCCAATCTATTTCTAACTTTTACTAATGCCATTAGTAGTTGATCAGTTCATTTTCCATGTTCATATGTTATGCTGATATGTTATATGTTAAAGTATATTATAAGATGACGTCGTACTAGAGTTAGTATCTATATGATATGCTTTGACTGATATATGGTTGACATATGTTGTTTGATGATGGTGTTTATATATGAAATGAGTGTTTGATATGGTTTGATATCTGTATAAGTATTTTAGAATAGAAATAAGTTTATTACAAGTTGATATTAAGTTACAGACATTAAACACAGGCCGTGCCTAGCTAACACAATGGGCGTGTTGAATGATCTAGAAACTTCATTTATCAACAAGAGGTCGTGATCATAGGGTGATCATCACTTTGTCGTGCTCATATGGAACCTAGTCAACACGATGGTCAACACGGGCTGTGCTTTTACACTGCTAGCCTGTGTGAGCTTATGTTTTATGGAAATCTAATATGTTCAAAACTATTTAATCCTATAATTACTTATCAACATTAAACAACATAAATAAAGTGATTAGAAATGAAAAGGTTTGAAATTATACAAGTTTTAAACAAGTAATCAAGATTAATTATAGGTAATTAAAAGAGGAAAAAGATTGAATGTTTCAAGTTGGTATCAAAGTAGGGACATTGTGTGAAAATGTTGTTTTGTGACATGCATTTTATGTGTATTGCCTGATATGTGTGCTAAATGATTCTTATTTCCATTTCATTGCTTAGATATGGCATCTGAATCTAGATCACCAACTGAGAGAGAGAGGGAAGTAGACCCACATGAGACAGTACATATGTCTCATTCTATAGTACAATCTAGGCATGATCCTTATGACCCAAACCATCCCTAGTACGGTCTAGCTTACCCATATACACCACCACCCTCACAGTATTATCCTATCTATAGGGATGCACCTTTGACTTCTACTCAGGTGAGATCCATAAACTCTAAGGAGTTGACGAAAATGGGAGCTGTTGAGTATAGAGGCACAACTAATCCACAATTTGCAAAGGAATGGTCAGATGAATTGATTTGTGTATTTCAGATGATGGAGGCTAGTGTAGCAGACAGGTTAGAGTTCACCGTTTCTTTATTATAAGGGATGCCTATAGTTACTAGAGGACTGTCTCTTACGCACTAGAGTTTCCACAGGTACTAATATGAGATGATTTTATGAGGATATTCAGGAGGAAATATTTTCCAAATGTTTATAGAGATGTTAAGAGCAGAGAGTTTCTAGCTTTAAAGTAGGGAAAGTTGACTATAGTCGAGTATGAGTTGTAGTTTACCCAGTTTTCCTACTATGCTATGAATCTTATCCTTTATGAGAAGGAAAAGTGTATGATGTTTGAAAATGGATTAAACAAGGAGATTCGTAAGCAAATCCCTGACAATGAGATAGAGGATTATACGGTTTTGAGGGATGCAGTTGTTAGAGATGAGGTAGTGTTGAAAGTTGAGGAGGATAACGAAGAAAGAGAAAAAAGATAAAAGGAAGAGGGTAGCACCACAAGGAGATACGAGTAGATTAGCGAGGAGACCTGAGTTCACTCAAAATTGGATTGGATATCAATGATTTACCATGACTAAATTACGACCTTCCTATTCATAGTCTTATCGCAGTAGAGGTACTAGTCTAGGATGACCGAGTGGTCCAGAGTCAGTGGCAGGACCAGTTAATGCTGCATATCCCATTGTCAGAGGTTTCATACAGGGAAGTGTAGAACGATAGCTGGTGGTTGTTATATTTTTAGGCAAGTAGGATATTTTATGAAAGAGTGCCTAGAGAAAATGACATGATAGGGGTATATCAGAGCTGCACCTATAGTATAGCTTATTGCATAGAATAGTGACCCAACAGCTATAGCCAATGGTAGTCAAACTAGGGGAAAAGTCGCATTAGGATCAGTTACGAGCAGAGGTAGAGGAGCCTCAGGTGTTTAAGGATAGGCTAGGGTGTTTGCTATCTCCCAATAGGAGGCCGTTGAGCCTCCTGAAGTTATCACTGGTGAGTTATACTTATTTTATGTTGTTGCTTATGTTTTGATAGATCCAGGCTCTACTCATTCTTTTATTACTCCAGGAATAATTCATGCAATTAAAGTCAAACTTGAACCATTGACCTAAAGATTAGGAGTTCATATTGATCGGGTTCTAGCAAGCGCACTAGATCGGTGTAGTTTTACCACAGAAGTATACCCTCCGGAATCGAATCTCACAGGGAACAGTGTATTTAAATTGATTTGGTGCTAATAAATAAATGCAAAAACATAAGAAACATGAATAGTTGTGGAGTTTTAGACAATTGAGATAATATGCAAGTAAAATTTAAAATTTAATACAATAATTAAAGATGTCGGATTTTCCTATACTTCGATAGACTTATGCTGGGTTTCTGAATTTGGTTGAGCTTATTGTTGGTGTTCTCGCATTATCCTTAATTAAGAGTCCCTCTCGAGATGCTCAAAATCATATCCTTAATTCAATTAATGTTCTACTTTCGTGATACATTAAATTAATTAAGGTCATTATGCACGCAAGCCTATCATTGAACACATTAATATCAAATGGTATATTTCTATCCAATTAAATATTAACACTATTTGATTAGCCTCCCTAACCATCGACTTTCGCAATTCTAGTTTAGGTCCGTTACAATAGATAACTAATAAGCAAATGAAATTAAGTATAGATCGCTCTAAACCTTGGCTTTCGCAATTTTGGTTCAAAGTTACTAAGAACAACCTATCACAATTACCTCGTCAATCATCTTTTCATTTAAGCACAATCAACTAGACAACAATCAATCAAATTGAACTCAATTAAGCATAAACCTCAACATTCATACAAGAAACCAAGCATGAAAATCTACTTACATAATCGAAAAATCCAACTGGAGTTTTAGCTACTCATGACTAGAAAATACAAACCAAAAGAAAGGAAAATGGCCATGGATCTTCAAAAGAACCTCCAGCCAAAAAGCTCTTCCTCTTGTTCTTCCCCTCTAGAGCAATACTAAGCCCCCTCTTGATCCAAGGATGCCAAAAAGATGCCTTCTTCTTTTTCCTCACCTCTTTTATATTCAAGATGCCCTATGCCTCTGCATTTTCTTCTCTTTAAGGCCAAAGTTAATGGTCTTTTTTGCTGGAAAGTCTGGGGTCATAGGGTATATTCTCTGTCATCCACTTCATTTTGTTCATTGGTCCCCTGAAATCCCTCTTAAGCCCTCATTTTATCCATTAATTCAAAAGAATACTCTACTAGATCTGGATCATGCCTCGATCGAGACAAAATGAAGCTCGATCGAGGTAGGTCTTCTGTTATGGCCAAATGCTAATTCGGGCCTAGTCTCGATCGAGGCTTAGCAAGGCTCGATCGAGACTTGCCTCCTGATTCTCAAATTCAACCATCGTGCCCGAGTCTCGATCGAGACATTATTTCTGTTCATGTAAATTGTATCCTCCAGTTGAGTCTCGATCGAGGCCTTTTGGGTCTCGATCGAGATATGCCTTCTGCTCAGGTTGATGTCTTCCTTTGGTCGAATATCGATCGAGATACAACAAGTCTCGATCGAGACTTGTGATCTGTCCGATAACTTCTTTCCGTTTTTGCAGAGTTTCGATCGAGACTTTGAGGATCTCAATCGAGACATGGCTTCTGAAAATGTTTGAGCAAAGTTTCACTTAAGTCATCGAATCATGATTGGGTGAATCTCGATCGAGATGTATCTTCTGTCCATGTTTCATTCCTTAATATAATCTCCAAACCATTTTTGGCCAGCAATTTATTCCCCCTAAGAACGCTCGCAAACGGTTTTATCCGACATGCTTCGGTTTTCCATCCAAAACATAGTCCATTCTTCATGTTCTTTCATGAAACCTGGATAAACCCAAAACAAACATAAACATATCAAATTCACTGGTTTATCATCTAAAATAACATGAAAATCAACTACATTTAAATGGAATAAATGTGTATATTTGGACCTATCAACCATTCCCATATAACAAATAGTAATAATTGAAGGTTTGCAGCAAAAAAACATAATAGATGTATGAATATACGGAGCTGAATAATTATGGTCAAAAGAGGGATAATTTCCTTTAAAGAATAATGTACCTAAAACACTTTACCAATGAGTACTTATGTATTAACTACACTAGTAAGTGTTGTAGGTGTACTTACTATGTGACCCCGAAATTCGACTATCAGTTACGTATATTCTCCCCTCTGTCAAGTGACACTCGAACTTGGAAATCAATGTTTTGATATATAAGAAAAATTTGTAAGATAAAAGTACAAGAAATAAAACAAACTCATTCTTCATGAATATGTACATCTTATTTCTTTTAACACAGTTTACAAAGTTTTGCAAAGGTATGTGCCCAAAACAAAATAAGAGGTGTACAAAATAGTTTAGGTTATGGAAGAAAAAGAATCCAAATGATTCTATTTCAATAATAACCGAACAAAATACAAGTAATGCACTATGTGTGCATTGTCATGTACAAAATCAAACATCCCAACACAGTGCACCGCCCACCTCGGTTCTTCTTTATGCAAAGCCTATAACGCCCTCCATTTTTCGTAATTTTTAGAATTTAATGTGAATAATTAATATAATTATGTGTGGAAATTTTTCGCAAAAAATAATTAATTATAAAATGTTGGGAGAGAGTGTAGAATATATTAAGAGTTAAAAATGGATTAGGTTTAAATAACCGGGAGAGAGAAAATCGAGAAGAAAAGAGGACGTTGTGGAGCCGAGGGTAAAAACGTCATTTTTGAAACTATGTATATATATGTTTCACTCTCCATCTCTGTACGCTTATTCCACTTCACATATATCGTTCCTAAACACCGAACCAAAGTCCGAAAACCCTAACTGAGCCTAAACCTTGTCGAATCTTGGTGATCAGGAGTTACAGGATCGGATTTAGAGCTTGAATTGGTAACTTTTCTCTGATGTGATTTCATTAATCACGTTTTTGTGGATGCCATAACTTTTCGAGGTGATTTCTCATTCAATATAAGTAGGAATTGGGTGAATTAGTGTTTGTTGGATAGGTATGAATGTGTAGTAGCCATTAGGACTTGATTTTACGGTTAAATCCTAGTTTCGGGACTTGAAAACGATGATTTAAGATTGAAGGTCAAAAGTGACGTGAATGAAAATCACAACCCTAAGTTCGGTTTTAAGTTTTGCCGCTAGGGTTAGCTTTCTCGGGCTTAGTTGAGGTTGTTTAGAAGGCCAATTTGATTGGGTGTTTAGAAGGGTAGAATTAATTTTGGATTAAAGAAAATGATTTAAGAGCTTTGTAAAGGAGGTCGAAGAAATCGATGTGTTGGTCAGTTATAGAATTGTTAGAATTATGGCATTCTATCGAAATGAGATTAATATGTGAGTTGGAGGGGCTTAATAGCTAAGGAAGAAGTAAATTTAATGAAGGGGAGTGTAGTTAGTTAATGAAGAGAGAGAAAATGGAAGATAATGTGGTATATACATACACATAAACATATTAGCATCCTTAAATTATAATTTAGCGAATGTATAAATGTATGTATAATTAATATAATGTTTAATTGTGTTTAGGAGGATCTAGATCGGGCAAAGGAGGTTCCCAGACGGGGAATTGAGTGAGCTGTTGAGGTAAGTAACATGAGCGCGGCTTCTATTGTTTGTGAGTCTGTGTGACTGTTTGTTCAAAATTGTTAATGTGTTTAAATGATGTGGAAAGAGTGAATTATGTGATATGATTCTTTATTGTAAATGTGTGTTTAATATTATGTTGATTGATGAGTATGAATCTTGAATTGGATATAGTTTGTCGATATGATTTAGAAGGATGTATTGTTGTGGATATATGAATTGAATGACATTAGGTTATTTGAGTTATGTTGGGAAACTATGCTTGATGAATTATCGATTGAATTGATTTTGGTTGATTGTTGTGTACAATAATGAACTGTCAAGCATATTATAAACATATTATGATTCCATGATTGGTTGCACGGGCATGCACTTGACATTCATGATTGAGGAAACTGTTAGGGAGTAATAACATGTTTGTGGCTCTTTGTGAGCATAAGTCAAATATTTGCACTCTTTGTGAGTAAATGAAAAGAGGGAGTGGTTATGGTTCTATGCGAACAACAAATGATTAACGGATAGTATATAAAACATACTATACTGGGAACGTGTGGATAAACTCTTAACACTTACAGGTGTGGGAGTGTGCCAATCATACGCACTTTGTGTGCAAAATATTAAATGAATCCATTATTTATAACCGATACTCCCTGCCGACGAGGCCCGTTTGCAAACATCTTACAAGTTGACTATATGTGTGTCTAATAAAGAAAATTAGAATAAAAGTATGAGATTCATACTAGGAAATGCATTGCAGAGCATGTATTCACATTTTATACATTTACGGGGTTATGGATTGATATGTATGCATGTTTTACGGTATTGATGCGAACTGTGAATATGGTTGACTCTGGTGGTATGAGTTATGTTTGTTGTAATGCATTTTGAAAGAATTGGTTTGGGATGAAAGATTATGGTTAATATGTTATGTGCCTTGGTTGGTATATGTTGAATTGTGTCATATTGGTGTTTAAATATGAATTTAGTGATTAAGTGAATGAGGAATGAAATGTTAGAATGTTTGGTGTTTGGTTGTGATGATTTGAAAATGTGTTGTGTATTTGGTATGGAGTTTGGCCGGATGACAGGTAATTACGCGGTGTTGCCCCTAAGTACGCGGTGTGGCGGCGAGTCCGCGTAGTCCATTCTTACACCCTGTTCGTACCTATTAATCGGATGAAAAACTTGGCCAAAGTACGCGGGGTGGGTGCCGAGTCCGTGTAGTTTAAAATGACCACGCGTACTCTGGTTAACACCGCGTTCTTTATGTTTCAACACTACGCGATGTGGGAGCGCGCGTACTAATGGACCACTTCGCGTAGTGATGACGAGTCCGCGTTTTTACCTGTGAACCCTTAAAAATTTAATAAATGTTGTTCTTGGGTATAGAATTTAATGTGATTTTATAAATTCTAAGTTTATAACCTTATTCTATACCCTGAATACATGTATAATTTGGAATAAAATGATATAGGTATTATTATTAAATTTTGAATGAAGTCGATTAAATTTGATTATGTTGCTTACTGAGTTTAAAACAAACATAATTTATTGCCTGTAATGCTCGGCAGGAATTGAGAGATTATCTTTTGGTTGAAACGGTGCACAGTTTTACTCGGATTTTGGAGATTTGCTTATAGACGGACCGAGGTGTGCTGAACTCTCTGTTGGATTACGGTTTTTGAGTTATGTACATGACAGTTGTAAACATTTCATACGTATTATATTTTGTGGCAGGTTATAATTGAAATAGGGATATTCTGTTTTTATTTCTTTAATAACCTCGGCCAGTTGTAAATTTATTTTGGATTTATGTTTTGTAAATTATATATAAGTGTTTATGAAGACAAGTTGACATATATATATATATATATATCTCTTTCATTATTGTTTTATATTAATTATTTTATATTTCTAAATCAAAACTTGATTTCCAGATTTCAGTATCACTTGCAGGAGGGAACTTATATGTAAGTGGTATTTAAATTTGGGGGTCACATTTAGTGGTATCAGAGCCTAGGTTTGATAAAAACTTGGGTTTCTGACATCATAAGTTTTAAAAATTGATTTTCTAAGTTGGGTTTTGAAGAGCATGCATGCTGGAATGCTATAATGCTAGAATGTTGCAATTGGTCATGTCCATTCAACATAAATATGTATCCCGATTGCGCTCTTGAATCGTCCTTGCTTGTCGGGGTAGCAGCATCAGTGTATCCTGTTACACTTAGCTCCTCTTGACCTCCATACACTAAGAACAAATCTTTAGTCCTTCTCAAGTAC
>CANYCX010650062.1:0-12564 GCA_948193385.1 Breynia disticha f. nivosa
TGGTCTGTTAAGTGATCAACGTGGTGCCTTTGGTTCTCGCAGAAACTCATCCGATTGACCAAGAAAGAGGTGGTACGTTATTCTCCCTGTGCTAGTACACTGTTTTTGCTAATCTGTGTGTTACTACTGTAGAGAAACCACACTTGGGGTTTTGAATTTGGTGTCAAGAAGGTCATCTTAGAGTATTCTAAGACGGTAGTAACTGTTCTCAACAAACTAGGCAACGGCATACAAGAAGGAAGAGAAAGGTATGATCTTTTCTATCAAGATTTGATCTTTATGATTAATTATTATAAACTGATTGCATGGCACATGTTTTAAGAAGATTTTATGTTGATCTTGGCATGTTCTTGGTGTTTATTTCCACTGCCTAAAATTTTAAACACGTAGGAATCCCAACATGCTCATGTCATGCTACATCATCATTTGTGGAATTCAACCAAAACAAGCTCACATAATCTTAGTATAGCCACACATAACTTTACAAGGAATCCATATTTGTTCATGTCGTACTTTACATCCAATGATGTTTTCAACACGTCATTATCAATACAATTCACATAATTCAAGTCATCAAGTATAGCAGATGAACTCAAATATACCAATAAGCAACCTTAATTAGAACACATACAAAATCATCATATTTCGTATCTCATAAACTTATAACCAATACACAAGCACTCATTACAATATGTCACATCCAAACCAAACATTTCACAATCAAAGCATACAACAAAGATAGTTGCAGTCATGTGACTTACCTTTTCAAGAATCGCTTAATGGCTCGGTCGTGAACTTCCCTCACCGGAATTCTGATTTCCTATCAAGATGATCATAATTCCACATTAATTATATGTTCATGAAACCTAACAATGCTAATAATGAGTGACTGTTTATGTGCTCAATTAATGTATTCTTTTCTCTTTTTCTCTCCTTACCCATACTATTCCTTTTAACACCATTAATGTTTATTCCTAACCACTCAACCACCTTATTTAAGTACTCACCTAACTATTATACCTTCCATTAATTCACTTATTGATGTATTTTTTGTTCATATAAATATAGTTAGGTCGGTTACAGTATATTTACACTTCTAGATGCTCTAACATCTTTAACCAATATTCTCTGTCACGAAACCCTACCTTGGTTTCTTAATCTTTCTTTTATCTTCCTCATAATACCTGACCCAAAGAAATTGACTCTTAAAACAATAATAATAAACCACAAAGATTATTACCTAAACAACAAAAAACACATAGAACGTCCGGTTACAAAACCCTAATTTTTGTCAATTTAGAGGGATGGTTTTCTTTCGATGTTTTCAGTCACCTAAACCATAAAATAACACGAAAGAAGGTTAACACTAGGCCATATATCCATTAAGCTTTCCAACAAGCTATCATACGCTCAAATTAGAGCTTAAACATAGACAACATGTAGTCTAAAAACTAGGGTAGGAACACATACGAGATTCACAAGAAGAAAAATTACTGAAACTAAGTTATCAACGAATTCTAGAGCTTTCGAGCTGTAGCGTTTTTGAAGAGAGATGGTGGTTAGGGTTAGAGTGATTGAGAGAAAGAGTATGAAGAGAGTAAAGAGTCATATATGTGTGGTGGATAGAAATGAAGAACTCATATGTCTTTAAATACCTATCGTGTTGGACGATTTCACCCTTTTATCTATGATCTCGTAATTCACCTTCCCGCTCGGTCAACTAAGCTCAACTCTTAGATCCCTACATAAAATCTCGTAATTAACTCCTCACTCTCCTTCCACACATTTTTATTTTTTTAACATTTCGCAAAAAAATTATTCATACTTCCCTAATTTTTTTTATTTAAAATCCATAAAAATTGGTATAATTGAGGGCGTTACAGGGTTGTAACGCCCCAAAATATATATTAATTAAAAATTTAAATAAAATACGTCGAAAAATGAGAATAAATTATTCGCGATTCATTTTATTAAATTATTTAACGATGGAAGAAGTGAGATTATGTTAATTTGAGAAACTAGCTTGAATGTGTGGGCAGAATTAGAAGAGGATTATGAAGTAAATATCCAAAAGGGAAAAACAATCCAATTCCTAGAATCAATATATAAACCGTAACTCTCCTCCTCTTCACCACACACCACATGTCTTCCTTCCTTCTCCACTCCTCTTCCATAGCTCAGAAACCTTCACCAACATCATTCCTTCTGAAACCCTAGTGTTAGGGAGATCCAAAAATGGATGGTGAGTAAATCTTGGTAAGTTTTCCTCCTTTGATTTTGTGAATCTCATTTTTCCATGAACCCTCGTTTTTCCAACTGCATATCTCCTTCGTTTGAGCTCCAATTGGAGCAAATGATAGCTTGTTGGAAAGCTTAACATGTATAGTATCTCTTAGTAACCATTTTTGGTGTTAAATCATGTTTTAGGTACCTAAAATCAGTGAAAGGATGTGATCCATATAAAGTGAGGAGGTTGGGTGTTATAAATCGGAGTTCTTTTTCGAGTTTCATCGCTTAGGTAACTTTCTTAAGAGTCTACTGATGGCGTTTTATAATCAATTTTAAATAGGTGTTGTTATAGCGAGGGTAATTGAAGTAAAGAAAGAAGATAGTTAAGGGTTTCAAAAAGGAAACGTATGAATTAGGATGATTAGGGTGTTTTGTTGGTATGTGACATTAAAGAATAGCTAAACAAACTTGTTTAGTACATTAATGGTAGTTGTGTTAAGAAAAGGAAGAGAGGAAGTTAAAAGAGGAAGTAATAACACTAATGGAATTGTGTGTATCTTAGGCATTCATTCATTTTTTTATAATTTAATGAATGTGAATTTATGTGAAATTATGATATGGCTAATAGGAAACTTGAATAGCAACGAGGATGGATCGCTACTGAATCATTAGATATTTGGCTAAGGTAAGTAACATGAGCGCAGCCACCCTAATCAGTATGTTTCTTGAAGTCATGTTGTTTGTATTGTGAGCATGTTGAATCATTATGTTAACTTAATGCTTGTGTTGTAGTTGGAATGGTTTTGTTGTAATATGATGATGTGTGAGCTCATGTCGATTGGTTATGTTGACGACGCTATTATGGTGCTGAGATTTTTGGTAGTTAATGAATGTTAATTGACAATTTGTGTTATGGTCACGTATTTTATTTTCTTGGTTGATTCATGGAATAAACTATAGGGCTTAATCTGAATAGCAAAAATTCTTAAAAGATAAGTAAGACTATAATGAGTGAATGTTGTTGTTGGCATGATGAACTATGAGTAGGCTATGACATGAGTGTAATTATTAATGGATGTATGCTTGTATGATTTATAAGGAGATGATGAGGCTCGTGAATGATTGTCATTATAGCCATGATGGCTGTATTTATTTGACTAGTGACTTGTGTTAATGTTGGAAATGATGGAATTTTAATGGGAAAATATAGTCTTGACATAAGAATGTGATTTGATTTATTTGGTATAACCATTATTAATATATATATATATATATATATATGCCTTACCGTGATGAGTTGATTGATGATTGTACGTTTATATATATACATGTGTATTCCTTATGGTTATAGTGATGTCCTCATTTGAATTAAAATAGTCAGTGATGACTCTGATTCTTATGGTGGCTATGTTTGGTTATTATGGTTTTGGTTGAGATGGTTGATGACCAATTTCATGTTTTGATTATGAAGCATAGCCTAATTGGATTGTGAGTGCATGAGGAATACAAGAATTGGTTGCATGGAATGTACACATAACATTCATACATTGGGGCTCATAGGGAGCAAAGACTAAATGAAATAAAAGTGCTCTTTGTGAGCATAACGAGGGAGTGGTTATAGCTTAAAGGGTATATCACACGTCAAGCCACGACCTGTGAGGATATATCAACAACCTACCTGGGGTGAGATTGGGAATCCCAAGCACATAGGAGATGGGTTGGAGGTCATACAGGCCTCTACATAAATATTACGGGTAGTATATAACCCATTTTAGGTGCTTGTGTTAGATGAATACTTGTATAGAACCACTGGATTAAGAGTGTATATATATATATATATATATATATATATATATGGTATTGATTGGTTATAAGACATTAAGATGGTGAATAGATTGTCAATGCTAAGTTTGTGTTTGGCTATCACTTGGTGAGGAATAGATTGCAGTGATATATATATGGTCATGATTTGATTATGAACATGATGATTAATCAGGGGAGAAATGCTTTCCCATTGTTGTATGTAAAACGAGAGTTTGATTTGGAATTTTCTTGATACCTATGAGATTATGTGAAAGAGTTGTATCATCGGTAGCCTAATTGTCTGATTTAAAGTCGAGCGATTTGAATGATAAAATGATATGTATTAGGGCCAACTTCTTGAACATATGTTAATCAATTTGGATTTTTTGGATGCATATATTGAACATGATTGAAGGTTATTTGATTGCTATGCGTGTTGATAATGAGTTTTGAAAAGATGAATTTTGTTGTCTAATAATTGAAATGGTAATGATCAATTGTGATGGGAAAGTGTTGGATGAATTGCATATGTGTGTTGCTGATTCTTCTGCTAGGAAACTAGAGATCCACGCGTGCTAGCAGCAAAGTATGCGTGTTCGCTACAACAACGCGTACCTTGCAACGACAACGCGTCTATTGACACCAAAAGTACGCGATGTGGTAGCGACTGTGCGTTGTCGCTTACTACCAGGCGATGTTTCCTTTGATCACGTGCGCATCTCTGTTTTCTGGGTGTTAAATATGAGTTATTTATTTTAAAACCTAAGTTTGTCGAGTGAATGATTAAGACGTGATTAATGGAAAACATATCACAGAAATTGATTAAGATTTTGTACTTGCTATAATTTGAAATGAATATGAATTAAATGAAAATAGGGACGGTTGTCCATTCCAGTAGTGCTACTTATTGAGTTTCACAACTCAGTGTGTTTTATGTCTGACGTGTGGGCAGGGATTTGAGGGACATAACGGAGGTTTTTTGAATTAACTCCTTTTCTTGGTAAACCTGATTGAGTTTGTAAATATGCATTTGGTTTTGCTATTTTCGTATTTCTTTCAAACTTTTATAATTCATTTTTTTAGATAACAGAAGGATAGCGAATGATTAATCAAACGCACATAGTTAAATGCTTTTCTACTCTTTTACCTTTAAATTATTATTTTCCAAAAATAATTGATTTCCAAGTTCGGGTACCATTCGAGATATAATGGTATATGAAATTGAATGGTAGTCAAATTTGGGGGTCACACTTTAATACACCCATGTAAGTATTGAGTACTTCTATTTTCAATTTCTATTGAATATAATCAACAAATGTTCTATTGTAAACTAATTAGAAAACATTTATATACACAGATGTCGTATGTTGAAGTAAACAATAACACATATATCAAGTTACTTTGACGTACTCACATCTTATTTATCACACTAATGAGTTATTTAATCATATGTACTCTAATAATATGTCTTATTATATATTATATGTGTGTTTTTCGGGTGTTTTTATCTTTGTCACGATAGTTGAACGACAATTTGACACTAATATCCTAAACCCAACATTCTTACAATAATAAATTGCTCATTTTAAATGTTAACAACAATGTAAAGTAAAATAATTGAAGTTTTAATAGTGTTACCATTCCTCAAATAATAGTTGAGTTTCTTCCTTTTAATGATTGAAGGAATAATGTGAGTAGGGTTGTATGGGAAATGGATTCTTGGGTTGTGGATGGTGTTTCCTGTGTTGGAGGCTTTGTTCCCAATAGTCTTCTTTAAATTTTTTCTCACCTTACACGAAAACTATTTACCGTGTATTTATTTGTATAATATTACTTATGGATCAAACTCTTGTTCTTTGTGTTCTTCATTTCTAAAATCTGATGCATTACACAAACACAATTATACGATCAGGACCGTGTATTGGTCGTGTAACTAAACAAAATTTCTGATCCCGCAATTTTTTGCTAGAAACTTATCATTTTTCATCTTATCATTATTATTCTAATTAATAAATAACTTTTATGGATGAAAATTTGGATGTTTTACACAAGGGAAAATGGTTATGGATGAATAAATACCTACAAAAAAAATTTTAAAATTATTCTCTTATTAATCTAAATTTTTTAAATAGACCTACCCCTACTCGCCTCAACCCAGCTAGGCTGGCCTTAGGTTCGTAGGGCACTCCATTCGGGACAACCCAGCTAGGTTGCCTCTCCCGAAGGGGTGGGTAATTTTCATTGATACTAAAAACAGTTGGCGACATAGGAGGCCTTACATTAATGTTTGGAATACATTGAAAAGGAGCATAAAGTCCTATTCTGTCTTAGTATAACAGGTAAAATAACTAAGATGAGATATCCTCTAGCTCATTAAACCGAAAGTCTTTGTGCACCAGTTTGTCACGAGCTAAATAATGTGTTGTTTGGTTAGCTTCACTAAATATATATTTGCACCTAATATCTAGGAGAGATTCTAGTAACTATTTGATATCCCACAATAGAGCCATGTTTTTACCACATCAAGTTCTTTGGCTTGTGATGATAGTGATGGCTAATTCAGAGTCTGTTTTAACGATAAGGTTCTAGAAACCTTTTGCTATAACCCACTTGAGTCAATACATAATACCCCAAAGTTCAACAAACAAAGGAGAACATTAACCAACTCCCACTTGGACCATTTTCATCTCTAACTAGGCCCCCAACAGAGCAGTGTCTCATTCCTGCATATTTGTGGCAGTGTCTACATTTAGTTTTAACACTCCTTGTGGAGGTTTGGACCAATGGTCTTCCTAAATTCTTTTTGCTCGACTAGTCCACACTAGTTTGCTAATTACCTATGCAGTATTTAAATATTGTATGCTTATTTTGTCGCCTTAGATCTGATGGAAGGATAGAGATTCTTATTCTCTACAACAAGCTGGTTTCATGCATACCATAATTGCCATGCTATAATTCCAAATAATAGAGACCAATTCAGTGATTGGACTATTACCTTAGTCAGTTTTAGATGAAGTCCCAACCACTCCATAAGGTCCATTGAGATGAAACAATTTTAGAGATTATTAGGCACCACCAAGAGCCACACTGGGCGGGCTTTTGGCCAATACTTGGTGGTGTGAAGGACAGTTTCATTCTGATCTCCATAGATGGAGTAAGACGACGACGAAGCATGGTGCCGCCTGTGTCTTTGAGAATTCGTCAATAACCTACCTTTAAGTACCAGCCATAAGAATGTACGAATGCGATGAGGTCCTTCCCATTTCCAAACGAGAACTTGAGAATTTAAGGGGCGAGCCTTTGCAGTAGTTGTGCCAGAGTACTCGAATCTACAGGGATTGCGGGTTGTTTTGCAGGTGTCAGCATAGTTTCATTAGGAATGTCTGATTGATAGACAAGGCAGACTTAAGGCCCAACCCTCCGCCTTCCTTCTTATTGCAAACTTCATTCCACCTAACCAAATGAACTTTTCTGTTCTCACTTGAACCTCCCCATAGAAATTGGCATGTGATGTTGTCCAGTTCATTGCATATACCTTATGGAAGCTTTACTGTTTTCATTACATAGTTGGGTAATGTGGACAAATTAGATTGGATAAGGGTGAGGCGCCCTTCTAAGCTTAATGATTTTCTTTTCTAGCCATTAAGCTTATTACTACCTCGCTCAACATTAAAGGAGAAATTAGCCTTTCGTAATTTACCTCTAAATAGATTAATGCCGAGGTATTTTCGAAGGTTAGTCACCTTTTCAAAGCCACTCATTTGGGAAATTTGAGCAGCAACATGAACAGGGGTAGACCGAGAGAAATAGAGCTTTGTCTTGGCGATATTCACTTTGGCTCCATACTCAATACCAAAGTTTTGCAGGCAACTCAACATAATTGACATTTGGTCAGTGAAAGCTTCTCCAAATAAAATTAAGTCATCGACAAAGAATAAGTGAGAGAAGTGGAGACCCGACGTTTGCCGTAGAGAGAGGAGTTCAATTCCTATTCTTGACTTCATTCTTGATACAGAAGGCCATCATCTCTTTATATAAAGCAAAGAGATAAGGCGAGAAGGGATCCTCTTGTCTTAGCCCTCTAGAAGGATTGAATTCACTAGAGAATTTTTATTCCAAAGTACTCTCATTTTGACTGATGTAACACACTCTAGAATAAGGTTGGCTAGGCTGTCAGTCATTCCAATACATCGTAGCATGTCAGCCAAGCAGCTCCACTTGACACTATCATACGCCTTCTCCAAGTCAACCTTAATGGCCATTGAACCCCGTTTCTTGGCGATGTCCTCATCCTGTGAGTTAATTCCTATACTATGATGATGTTATCTATGATCTGTCTCCCTGGAATAAAGCTAGATTATTCCTCACTAATAAGCAAAGACATTAGAGGTTGGAGTCTAGCCACTAGAACTTTGGATAAGATTTTGTAATCATTGTTCCACAGTCTAATAGGCCTAACATGTGAGAAGCTCTCGGGGTGGGGGAACCTTTGGGATCAGGGAGATTAGAGTAGAATTAACTGCCCCTTGCCGAAACTATCGCAAAAAATCTATTGTATCCATACCATGAAGTGGCAATAGACTAATGGCCATTGGCTTTGGTAGAACCCAACTGAGATGCCATCAGGGCCGGGGGCCTTAAAGCTGTGCATAGATTTGATGGAAAAAAGTACTTCTTCCTCATCTGGGGTCTTATCAAGACTTCACATCAACAGAGGGTCAATGGGCTTGAAGGAGATCCCCAAATTGTGGATCTGGGAGGTGCCATCCTCTGCATAGAGTTGTTTAAAAGTAGTTAATTGTCATTTCTTGGAGTTGAGAGACATCAGAGATTCTATTACCAAGAGAATCGAGCAGTGAGAGAACTCTTCTTTTGTGAAAAAAGGAGGTATTTTTATCACTAAGAGAAAGCCACATATCCTGGGATTTTTGTTTCCAGAATAACTCTAACATTCCCATCCTTACATCTTATAATTAATAAGATAATTAAAATAATAAATGAAATTAATAATTTAGTTAATAATTTTAAGGAAACAAGAGATTTATTATGAGTTGATAAAAAATTTGATTATAAATATACATAAAATGATCAAGTTATAGTAAGGAAAGTAAAGTACAAGGGGTAATAGTAAAGTACAAGGGGTGGGGATGACCGCACGTAGTTTTCAACAACTGCACGTACTTTTTGGCAACCCCTTGTACTTTAATAATACGTGTAGTATCATTTTACTTCGGAAAAATCTACACGTGGTGGTGACAGTGTAGTATGCTAAATGTGGCAAAAATTGGGTTTCTGCGGAAATTGAAGCATGAGAAGGCTCGGTTTCTTTTATAAAAAGGAAAGCAAGCAGGGAAAAGGTTCAGAGTTAAAAAATAAAGGAGAGAAAGTGAGCGATTTCGAGAAACAGGGGGAAAGAGAGGAGAGAGAGAAAGGGAGATTTTAGGGAAAATGAGCTAGGAATCGAACTGGAGACACGTAATCGGTCATACAATCGAGTAAGGAATTGATTACTATAATCGATACTGGAAAATCACGATGGAATGGTAAGAAAACGATATTGGATTTTTAGGCATAATATATTTTTAAGATTGATATTTATAGAGAATATCGTAAATGGTTATATAGGAAGTCGACTGAGTTAACAGGACAAAATTAGAGGCTAAATGATCTCCAGAAAAATACGGAATTACAGGTGAGTACTCCAGACTCACTTAAATATAGCGTTATGTGTGAACACCTAAAGAAAAAAATAATAAAAAGGATATGTCATGATAATTGTGTGATTAGTTAGAGATTTGAATTATACGAGAAATGTTAGAATATGCTAGAGTGTGAGAAGTTGCTGACATGGTGTGCAAGAGTTGAAAATATGTCATGATATGGATAGCCTGAGTGTTTTTTTGATTTATTTGTGTTGAGATGATGCATATAAGTAAATCACCAACAAGATAAATTTATGAGTATAAATAAAATGACAACATATGCATCTGGATAATTGAGATGTTTGATAAGATAACTACGATTATAGGTGAAACCCTAGGAAATGACTTTATGATAATATAACTTAGATAAATCTAAAAAATAATTGTAAAGAAGAAATAATAAAATAATGAATACACAATATACATTTAAAAGAAAAATAGAGATATCGATACGATAGAAAGTTCATGATAATTCATGATTTCATATTTAGAGAAACATTATTATTGATATAAATATATGATTGTATACCAGCAAATATGATTAATGACTTGATATAAGAATATACGATTGAATGATTGAATAGGTACTCAGTACAGAAATTAGAATAAGGATAAAGTATGTACAAAACAAAATTAAATACGAAATAAAATGAAAAACAAATTACAAACAGGTTATACAAAACAAAAATGTAAACAAGTATGTTACTTATTTACAGTATACAATCCTATGCTCCGATTTATGATTTACATGATATGATATGACTGGTGATTATATGGTGTTGATATGGTGAGGCGTTAATTGGTGATATATGATCAATCATACGTAGAGGGGTTTATACTGTAGAGGGATTTATTTTGTAGAGGGGGATCCTTTCTGTGATATCATTTCTGTAGAGGGGGATTATACAGCATACGATTACGTTGTTGTATACAATTACATTGCATGACGAATATACAGACTTATTGTATATGATTCGTATGATTACAGAAAATGCATTTTGATTATTAAATGGCTTAAATATGAATGTAAACATACAAATACAATTGTGATCATTGGCAATATGATTTGAACAGATAGGAAAACGAATACAAATCAAGTTACAGAATATATGAGCAAGAAATAAAAGAATACGATATCTAGATATAAAAAAAATGAAGATAAGTCTAATACTTAAATAAACAGATAGATTATGGATGAAATCATAGAAATACAAAAATGGATAAATTTTTATATATAATTAATCACTGAGCCCGCAACTCATACAACTGCAATTTTTGTTTTAGGAATAATATATGGTAAATGAAAGATCATAATGGCATGACAACAAGTGGGTTAGCTGTCACTCCTCAAAATTTCCTCTCTCTATAGATAAACAGAATTATATGTATAATTATGTGTAGAAAGTTATTGTATGATCTGTGTTTTTATGATATATATGAAAGATTTATACAGATGATATGAAATGATCATTTTATGAAATTAAATAAACATGTATGAATTATAACAGGTTGAAAATTTGATTGATTACAGGAATACATCAATTGCCTACAAACCATGCCTAAAAACATGAGTTATGTATTGCAGATGAACAAGAACATGGTAGTGTAATACGGGGCCGTGCCCATGGGACGTGTTGCACTAACATGATCTATGTTCTAGACCAAGCTATAAGTCGAGCTGTTTACTCTATATGCATACCAGATATATGATTTTGATAGTAGTATTATTATAGGAAAAAGTTTTTTAATATTTTGCATTATACGTAATATAAAGGTTAATCACATGATTAAATAGGTAATAAGTTTAGGATGTTTTAATAACTCTTTCTGTAATCCTGTATGCTCCAACTCTAATTGAATTTCATTTTCTATGCATAGTAATTTATTGGACCGATGGCTCTCCAATACTTTTTGGACCCATAAAAGTCTATTTAACAACTTCTACTTCCTATAGAAAATATTCCTAAATTGGTTTTTATTCCATTCCGACACATGCTCCTTAAACCTGGACAATCTACCTAAGAAAGAAACATTAGAGGGCCAAGAGTAGAGGTGTTAAACGGGCCCGACCCGTCGGGTCACGGGTCTTGAAAGTCCCGACCCGGAACCGGCCCGTGTGGGAGACGGTTC
Source organism: Breynia disticha f. nivosa (assembly GCA_948193385.1). Taxonomy (NCBI): domain Eukaryota; kingdom Viridiplantae; phylum Streptophyta; class Magnoliopsida; order Malpighiales; family Phyllanthaceae; genus Breynia; species Breynia disticha. Next base: position 11,865 of record CANYCX010650062.1, read on the forward strand.
AGCCCGGGCCAGTTACGGGTCCGGGTCGGGTTGGACCCGGCGGGTCCTGGCCGAACCGGCGGGTCGGCCATTAATTTTTTTTTTTTGATTTTTTATTAATTTTTTTAGAAAAAAAGAGGACGGTCCCTCCATATTTTATTAATTTCCCTCACTTATGGCGGAGGAATACCGTGGTTACATAAAATAAATGAACTAAAAAAAGAACAAAAAACAATAAAAAAAGTACAAGTCTAAGTAAAATGGTAAAACTAATCTAATCCGTTGCGGAAGATGCCGCACTAGTAGCGCCGGTCATTCCTTCTCCGTCATCATTATCCGAAGAAGACATTTGCAAACTTAGGAGCTCTTGTGTCCTATCTATGGATCTGGACCAATCGTCAACGCAAACTTGAGCTTTGAGCGAAGTATGACTCAATTTAGACCTCTTCTTGTCCAATATATGTCCTCCCTTGCTAAAAAGTTGTTCCACCGCCATAGTTGATGCTGGAACGGCTAGTACTTGTAGCGCCACCTTTGCGAGTATAGGAAATGTGACATGATATTGCTTCCACCATTCTAAAATCTGAAAATCATCATTAACCTCAAAATGGGTGGTTAGATAAACTTCAAGTTCGGTGGAAAAAGTAGAAGTTGAAGTTCTAGATTTTTTCCGCCTATCTGCAATAAATTGTGAACCCAACCTAAGTTTATTAGGTTGTGA
>CANYCX010650128.1:0-10789 GCA_948193385.1 Breynia disticha f. nivosa
TACCACTTAAGTTCTGGGGGCAGTGTGTTTTGGCGGCCGCTTATCTCATTAATCGCACTCCTAGCGCATTGCTCACTAGGAAAACGCCTTATGAGGTACTATTTCATCGTTCTCCATCGTATGCTAATTTACGAGTATTTGACTGTCTTTCTTATGCTCACGATGCGAAACATGGAGGCGATAAATTTGCTAGCCGCAGCCGCAAATGCGTCTTTGTTGGTTACCCTTTTGGAAAGAAAGGCTGGACATTGTATGTTCTGGACTCCGGCTCCTTATTCCATTCTCGGGATGTTGCGTTTTTTGAACAAATGTTTCCATTTCTCAATCCCTCGGTTCACTCTTCTTCTGTTGATCCTCTTCTCATGTCCTCAGATGAGTTTATGGACGATTCAGCTACGGTTTGGTCTACTCTAGTTCTTGATACTACTGTTGTCGAGTCAATCGACAGGGGGGGACATGATCCTGAACACAATGATGCTGGTCAGAATGCCGAACGTTAGGATAATGGTAATGCTGAAATCCAGGAGGATTTAGCAACGGGTAGAGGCCATCGACAGCGGTTTCCGTCAGTTAAATTGCGGGATTACGTGATCAATACGGTACAAGTAAAAAGCTCCTCGCCCCACTGCTTTCCCAATCCACAGCATACCTCAGGTACGCGATATCCTCTTACTAATTACATAAATTGTGACAGATTTTCTTCTCGACACAAAGCGTTTCTGGCAGCAATTACTGCAGGTGTTGAGCCCAGTTCTTATAATGATGCTGTCAAAAGTGAGGACTAGAGAAATGCAATGACAAAAGAAATTGATGCTCTTGAAGCTAATAACATGTGGGAGCTTACGGATTTGCCTTCCGAAAAACGAGCTATTGGATGCAAATGGGTTTATAAAATCAAATACAATGCAGATGACACGGTTGAACGGTATAAAGTGCGCTTAGTTATTCTTGGCAACAATCAGGTTGAGGGTGTTGATTACAACGAAACATTTGCGCCTGTCGCAAAAATGGGAACTGTTCATACTTTACTAGTAGTGGCCACCGCCAAGAACTGGGAACTTCATCAAATGGATGTGCACAATGCCTTTCTCCATGGTGATCTTGAGGAGGAAGTTTACATGAAATTACGTCCAGGTTTTCATTCTGCCGCCTCCAACAAAGTTTACCGTTTAAAGAAATCGCTCTACGGACTGCGTCAGGCTCCTCGTTGCTGGTTTGCAAAACTGGTTGCTGCGTTAAAAACTTATGGTTTTACTCAATGTTACACGGATTATTCATTATTCGTTCTCCATAAGGGGGATGTGCAAATTAACGTGTTAGTTTATGTGGATGATTTGATAGTTTCTGGTAACAACAACCATGCTATTCGTTGCTTCAAGGACTATCTTGGCAGATGCTTTCACATGAAAGATTTAGGGACTTTAAAGTATTTTTTGGGGCTGGAAGTAGCACGTAGCTCAGCAGGAATTTTCTTGTGTCAACGCAAATATACACTGGATGTTATTTCTGAAGTGGGTCTTCTTGGAGCCAAACCCTCGCCTATACCACTCGAAAAATATCATCAATTGGCCTTAGCAGATGGTGCTTACTTGAAGAATGTGGAAAAGTATCGCCGTCTAGTTGGTCAGCTCATCTATCTTTCGGTCACACGTCCGGAACTTTCTTATTGTGTCCACATCTTGGCCCAATTTATGCAACGCCCTCGCACAGCTCACTGGGAAGCAGCATTACGAGTTGTCCGTTACTTGAAGGGTCATCCTGGGCGTGGCATTTTACTACGGTCAGACTGCAATCTGCAGCTCTCGGCTTCGTGTGACTCTGATTGGGCTGGTTGCCCCCTCACTCAGCGATCTTTAACAGGCTAGTTTATTCAGTTTGGGTCGTCACCGATTTCCTGGAAAACAAAGAAACAACATACGGTTTCTCGATCTTCGGCCGAAGCCGAATATAGATCCTTGGCAAGTACTACATGCGAAGTCAAGTGGCTTGTGAATTTGTTGTCTGATCTCGGCATTTCTCTTCAGCATCCGGTGTTACTTCACTGTAACAGCAAAGCGGCTCTCCACATAGCAGCAAATCCGGTCTTTCACGAACGCACGAAGCACATTGAGATTGATTGTCACTTCGTTCGTGATGAATTCGCAGCGGGTTACTTCGGCCGGTATATGTTTCTACCGTTCACCAACTCGCGGATATCTTCACCAAGTCCCTCGGCACTGTTCAGTTCATCGCTCTACTTCGCAAGTTGGGCATTGACGATCTACACGCTCCAACTTGAGGGGGGGTATTGAGATAGATCATTGTATCGTAACTAACCTTATCTATCTTCTTATCTCTCCTTATCTATTCATGTTTCATATTTGTATTTGTATATTTGAATAGTGCAGCTAAGCTATATCGTTTCCTTAATAGTAGGATCTCTCTTGTATTATAAGCAGATGTATCAATGAATACAAGATCATCTTTCCAGCACCAAATATTTTCATTGTAGAAGCATAAAATCATTTCCTCGTCAACAGGTTTTGACAATGACTTGAGGAAGGAAAGATGACAAGACTGGTGGGTAGAGAAGTTGCAGGTTTGTGAGAATGATCCATGTGAATGATTTATATTTGGTATAGTGCATATTGTAATGTTGCCTGACGCACGTTCAAGTTTTACATGATGATGAGTAACTTGGAGAATTTATAACGTCACAGAGTGTTGTGTATCTTGAGTTATTCTAGCTGTTGAAGTTACCTTTAAGAGTGAGTCTTAAGAATATACTGTGTTGAGACAATACTTAATAAAGGCTTTGATGTATAGTAATGAGGGGATGTAAATATTGGAATTCTGAGACATCCATATGAAAAAGACAGGAAACCCTCCCATGAAACCAAAAAAAATATGAAAAAGACAGGAAAGACAGCTGAAATAGAGCAAACATTATCAGCTTTTAAAATCTCATAAAGTACCTCCCAGTAGTAACAAAACCATATATATTTTTAAGGGAAGGAAAATAAATGAGATACAAATAGTATAAGATAAAATACGTTAAGGGGCGAAATTATTAAAAAATACGACAAGAGGGATGAAGCTAAAAAATATGCTATTGAAGAGAACCAAGTGACTAGACACGAAAGAAGGGCGACCTACCCATCCCACTCTAGTTCCGTCTCTGTCTGCCAGCTTTGGCAAATTGGACAAGGCCGGTAGCAAATGAAGGAATATGTTGGTTGAATAGGTCGACAAACCAGCAAACATATAGGAACTGACAGAAAAATTGATCACGTCGTTCTCAGAGTTCCCAAATCGTTTCTTCAAACGTCCTGCCGCCATGGTTTCCCCCACTGGTTTTGTTTTTGTACCAGGTCAATTCCTCAATTTTATGCATTTTCTAATATATTCTTCGTCAAACATAATAAACATGGTAATCATGGAGTTTAGCTTCGTGTCAACAGAATCAAATGATCAATTATTTCATACATGTTTGTGCATTAGTGGAATGATGTTCTATTGAAGGCGTAAGATGGGAAAATTGAGGACTGGAGGACTCCTGGCATTTGGGATTATTTACTCATCAAGGTCTTGTCTATATGTCAGTGTCCTCTTTAATGATCAAACTTTGCACTGAAAGTTGTTGGTCTTCTTTCTTTTCTTTAGAAGCTGATTAATAAATGTTTGCCTGGAAATTGCAGGTGCATAAACAGTGAGAAGCATCTAGTCATGACTCAAATCTTTCGATCCTGACTCAAGTCATGACCTTGCAAATTGCAAGTCGTGTATATTTTTGTAGTTCTGCGTATTTTTATAATACACCATCTCTTTTTTGCATTTTTTCCCTCTACTATTTTCGTCATCTTTAAGAAAAATTTGGATCGAATTAACAATAATGTACAACTCTAATAGGAGATTAAACAGTATGGCAATATCCGATCATTAGTCTTTTCAAATGATTGTGGTCCCTTCATTCAATTTGGCATCAATCCATGTCAGCCTGCTAAGCATGAAAATGATCTTACTCTCAACATTATTTCTCACTAAGCAGCTCACCATTCATGTGCTTGATATTATGCACCGGAAGTTTTAGTGTGTTGTGCTTTCTGGTTAGTCGTGTTCACATTTAAATATTGTCTTCAACAAATGGCTCCAGTTGATTTTGACATGTTTTATGTGATATGAAAACATATGTGGAAACAAGGCCACAGTGACATGGCCAAAGCTTTTTTGTTCATATCTAAATATAATCGACAATACTGGACTGCAGCAGGGCTCAATTTCTCTATTCCAACTGGCAGGATTTTGTTTTTGTATTATTTGATCTCTCAATTATGGAACCTCCAAAAAATAATTCCACACTTTGTACAATATATATATATGTACAGATGGTTAACTCATCATTCATTAAGCTAAACATTGGCTTATGTCAAAGAAACAATGAAAACTTTCAGGCTGTTCATTTCTCCATGTCTCTTCTTCCTTGCATGGCCTCTCCTCTTCTCTCTCCTTGTTTCTGCCTCATCTTCAAGGGAGAGTTCTACATATATTGTCCACATGGACAAGTCTTTGATGCCGAAAACCTTTACTAACCATCATGACTGGTACTCCTCAACTATTACTTCCATAAAATCCGAATTCCTGACAGAATCTGAGACATCACAGTCATTTGTATACTATTATGACAATGCTGCACAGGGTTTCAGTGCTGTTTTGTCTCCGGATGAATTGGAAACTCTTAAAAATATTCCAGGGTTCGTTTCAGCTTACAAAGACAAACCTTCCAATGTTGACACCACCCACACTCTTGAGTTCCTGTCTCTTAGTCCAACTAATGGCCTATGGCCGGCATCAAATTTTGGTGACAATGTCATAATTGGTGTTGTTGACTCAGGGGTCTGGCCGGAGAGTGAGAGTTATAAAGATGATGGTATGGGTTCATTACCATCTAAATGGAAAGGAATATGCGAGGAAGGTCAGCAGTTCAATTCCTCTTTGTGTAACTTGAAACTCATTGGAGCAAGATACTTTAACAAAGGAGTGAAAGCTGCAAATCCTGGGGTCAACATTTCCATGAACTCAGCTCGGGACACTTTCGGGCATGGCACACACACTTCCTCCACAGCTGCTGGTAATTATGTGGAAGATGCGGGCTTTTTTGGCTATGCAACTGGGACAGCTAGAGGCGTGGCACCAAAAGCAAGGGTAGCTGCGTACAAAGTCCTCTGGGATGAAGGTCGTTATGCCTCTGATGTTCTGGCTGGCTTGGACCAAGCAGTTGCTGATGGTGTTGATGTGATTTCAATCTCTATGGGATTTAGTGGATCACCTCTTTATGAAGATCCTATCGCAATAGCTTCTTTTGCTGCCATGGAAAAGGGTGTGGTGGTCTCATCCTCAGCAGGCAATGAAGGCCCAGAACTTGGAACACTACATAATGGAATTCCATGGGCATTAACTGTTGCTGCAGGTACTATTGATCGCTCTTTTGCAGGAAAATTGACTCTGGGCAATGGAGAAACTCTTGTTGGCTGGACATTGTTTCCTGCCAGTGCTTTTGTGCAGAATAGACAGCTTGTTTACAACAAGACCTTTTCAGATTGTAATACAACTATATCTCTGTCTGAAGCTCCATATAACTCTATTGTCCTGTGCGACGACATTGGACATATTTATCATCAATTTAACGTCGTTTCAGCCTCCAAAAATGTAGGCGGAGCTATTTTCATTTCGAATGAGACAGAACTATTTGAATTTGGTGGTGTTACATGTGCCGGGGTTGTGATTAGCCACAAGGACGCATATTCTGTTATAAATTATGCAACAACAGGATACAAGCCTCGGGCTAGTATCAAGTTCCAGGAAACTATCTTAGGAACAAAGCCAGCACCAGCAACAGCAGTTTACACTTCGAGAGGACCTTCACCAAGCTCTCCAGCGGTCTTGAAGCCTGATGTAATGGCACCCGGATCATTAGTTCTGGCCTCCTGGATTCCAAATGACTACACAGCTCAAATTGGGAATAATTTATTTTTGTCTAGCGACTTCAATTTGATCTCTGGCACATCAATGGCTTGTCCTCATGCTTCAGGTGTATCTGCATTGCTGAAAGGTGCACACCCAAGTTGGAGTCCTGCTGCTATCAGGTCTGCTTTGATGACCACTGCAAATCCACTAGACAACACTGGAAATCCAATTAGAGACAACGGTATACAGAATTCATACGCCTCTCCATTGGCTATGGGTGCTGGTCAAATTGATCCAAATAAAGCACTGGACCCCGGTTTGATTTATGATGCTACCCCACAAGACTATGTGAATCTCCTCTGCAGCATGAATTTCACTAGGAACCAAATCCTGACAATTACAAGATCATATAATTACAACTGTTCAAACCCTTCTGCAGACCTAAATTATCCATCTTTCATTGCTCTATACGATAACAAGACAGCATCATTAGTTACTCAGAACTTTCAGAGGACTGTCACAAATGTGGGGGGAGATGCTGCAACATACAAGGCAAAGATTACTGCACCAGAGGGTTCAATTGTTACAGTGTCACCTAAGACATTGAGCTTTGACAAGATCTATCAGAAACAAAGCTATACACTTACAATCAACTACAAAAGAGATGACAAAGGAAGGGTTTCATTTGGTTCGCTTGTATGGGTTGAAGAGAATGGAACACACAGTGTAAGGAGTCCCATTACAGTTTCTCCTCTTGTGAATGCTTTTGATTAAAGTTGGAGTTTTTCAGGTTTTTGATCAAGTGCACATTAAACACGGTGCAACTTAGAACTGTGTGTCCAGCTTGAAAAGCATTATGTCGTCCAAATAAGTTTTTCATGAAAGGGTTCTAAAATTTAGTTCCCACTTCAGACTCCATTTCCACTGAAACAATTTCTGGTATTTGGTTATCAGTTCTGTTTCGTTTGAACATAATATCGTCAAAGAAAAGCACAGGGAACAAGCACAAACAACAATTCATGGCAGTGATTATGACTTCAAACTAATCCTTTCTTATAGCATGTCGAAAGAAATGACAAATTAAATTAAACTAACCCTTTCTTATAGACAAAACCAAACCAAATCAAACTATTCCTAGAGATGCGATTTGAATTAGTCTGCGCTAATGGGTACAAAAGAGTTGTAAATTCCAATTCGCTTTCCCTAACCCGCCCTATTTTTTTTATTTTTAATAGTATTATTATTTCATTTATAGTATTTTTATTTTGTAATATAATAAAATTATAATTTTGAATATAACATAATAAGAATTAAATTTTTAAATAAAAACTTTAAATTTTACACTTCATAAAAGTACGATTACATCCCAACTAAAAACTTCAAAGTTCATATATATTGGTAGAAGGTTCGTGTAACACTCTGGAATTGGTTGAAATTTTATTTATATGGAAATGGTTAATGAAAATAAGAATTATTTATTAAAATGAAGAAAAATAGATGATTAAACATAAATGTTTGAAGGTTGATAAGGTTGATATAAGGATGAAGTAAATTAACCAAGAAAAAGCAGAAAGCTGAAAAACGACCAAGAACACGTGATGGGCAGTGAAGTACGCGCAGTGGGCACGACCACGTGTAGTTCACCATCCACCACGCGTAGTTGGCTGGAATCTGGAAAAAATATAAGTTGCTCAATCGAGAAATAGAACAGAACATTCAAGAAACCAAATACAAGCTTTAGAGAAAGGGTTAGTAAGAGAGAGACAAGAGAAGAGTAAGAGAGGGTGAGAAAGTGGGGATTTTAACACAGGAATTTTATCGAATCAATCGTAGTTTTGAGTCGGGAATTTCTCAAGATAGCTGAAACTGGTAAGTTTCCTAAGCATATATATGTATATATATTTGGTTTAGGATATTGGAAGGTTGCTGAGAATTGTGGCTTGCTAGATTTTGATGAATTAAGTTGTAAACAAGATGAATTGGTTGATTTAGAGTTGATTACATCTATGTTGATAAGTTAGATCATGGAGGAGAGTTGTTGGAATGTATGAATTAAGGTTTAGAACAGTGTTTTGATGATTCTAAGTATAGAATCAATATGCAAATGGATAGTTAACAAAAATTATGTGATTAATTTCGTACAGGAGGATCTGTACGACGATTGAGCAGAGATTGAGTTAGTATTAATATTTTTTACTTTGCATGTACTTCGAGGTAAGTGTTCTTACGCTTACTAATTTCATTCGTATGATTATTTCATACCAGTAAGAACGTAAATGAATTAGGAAACTTTGTAATTGAATGGATTAGAAAGAATACCAAGTTAAATGATCTTATGATCATAATAAGAAGACTATATGATTATATTGTTACCTTTGTGGATTATAATCATATATGTTATATGTTGATGATTCGTACCTGTGTGGTTTATGCTTTATGTGAATACTTGATTTCATTCTTATTCATATTTGATATGAATGGAGATGATATGCTTTTTAGCTATATGCCTTAATTGAGAATATGTTGACATATGGATGATCTCTAGTTGATTATTAAAAAGCATGTGATTGCCTCATAATTGATATATGATTGACATGTGGTTGATATGTCATTGTTATTAAAGCATAGACTTGCTTTGTTATTGAGCAATTATATATATGATATGAGATTATGATTTGGCTATATGAATGTATTGATCATTCACATATTGCATCTCATTTGTGTGACACGACTTCCTGTGTGGATAAGGACTTGTTATGTGTTGTCCTGGACGTGCTGTGTGTTGTCTGTATTTACGAGCTATATGCTCAGAGCTATGTGCTTAGGTTGTGTGTCAAACCTCTCCTGTCTGGAACAGAGGTATCCTCTCCTGTGTGGAATAGAGGACAACAACCCGGGGTCATCCTGTGTGGATTTGCATTAGCATTGTCATTTCATACATTTACATTCTTATATGTAATATGTTATGACTTTGATTTTGTGTGAATCTGATCTGTGTGAATATGATCAGTATGATTAATCCTGTGTGGATGTTAATTTTATGTAAATATGATCTGTGTGATCAAACCTGTGTGGATAGTTAAGTTGTGTGCTATAGTTTGTGATATTTGTATCTGTGTGAAAAGAATGAACATGATTTTACTGGCATGAACTGATGCCATTTGGGAGAAAGAAGATAAGCACGCCCTCGTGCTGATTTATATTTTTCTCCTTCACATCATTTTAAGAGTTGAATTTTGATATAAATGAAGCGAAGATACTTGCTGAGTATGCTAAATACTCACCCCTGTGTGTTTGTTTAAATGATGTGCAGATCGTAGGTAGATACTATTGCTGGACAGAGACAGTGGTGATTAGAGTTACGAGAGCTATACGCCAAAGGTCTTACTCCAGGGTTCATTTTTTATTTTTGCTTTGTACATATATTGTACATACATGTATATACACGTGAGTTGAATTTGATTTGTTTTCAAACAACTTTAGCTTTTACTTGTGTTTTGATTTTGAAAATGACACAAACAACTTGGGCAGAGATTGTATATAAATGCGTGTATATATTTTATCTCTTTATTTTTAAGATTTGATTTCTATATAATTTCTTTTATTATATTGATTATTTAGGAAAAATGGATTTTAAAGTTGAGAATCCACAGTTCAATTTGGGTTTGATTGAGAATCCGTTAACTCGAAATCAAACCAAACTTATCGGGTTGTACAAACAGAAACCTAACTAAACCAAAAAAAAATCACTAAAATCAGTTTGGTTCAATTTGGTTTCGATTAAAGTAATCGATTTGATTTTTTCTCTCACCTCTATCTTTTACTATGAGTCCCTTAAAGTAAAGAATTAGTAAAGCAGTGGATCGAAATCATCAAATACAACAAACTACACTTTTGCCTGTCTTTATACAAAAATCTTTCATAACAGTAACTGTTCATAAACATTTCAGTCTTACATTAATGTTTTGCTTATTTGGTGTTATTTGGTGGCTTTGTATTGTACTGATGATAAAATTAAAAAAATTACTTGTTTTTATGTCTTTATTTAATTAATATAATTTTTTAATATAATTTTTTTAAAATACCATTATCATAGTTTTAATAATTATAAGACAAATTCAACTTCTGTAATAATTATAATAACATGTCATTTCTTTATTTATAAAATTATAATATTTTATTTATTTTTATATTAATTAAAATAAATATAATAATAATATTATATATTAATAAATTATGGGCAATGCTATTTGGATAAAATTTATCCAGATAAAATACACTAATATAATTAAAATATCTATAATACCCTTATGTTATTTGGTCAAAATTCTAAATATTTATTACCGCATTTCAAATTTTTGGTTTCTGTTCTTAATTATTCTCAAAATCCAATACTAAATTTATTCTTTTTACATTTCAATAAATTGATTCTTTTCACCTTCTAAATAAATCATTATTAATACAAAAGTCTTATTAGTATCGTTTCTATTTCTATATCTTAACTTAAATGTTGCAAAAATTTTAAATTTACAAGACCAATATTTATACACAATAATAAAAATGTATATTTATGTTTTTTTTTATTTATATTATTTTTAAAAATCATGTTGATGAGTTTCGTAAGAAAATTAATTCTGACGAAATTCATCAGACATATTTTTGATTCCCGAAAACTTCCAAAATTCTGTCAACATGATTTTTCCCGACGATATTTCTGACGAATTTTGTCAGGAATTTTAAATGAAATTCGTTGAAAATTTTTTGGCAAAAAAATTGTTCCTTTACTAAAAAAAGATGTGTTCTGATAAAAAAAATTGTTTGTAGCTTTTAAGTTATGTAAGAGACA
>CANYCX010650496.1:0-16013 GCA_948193385.1 Breynia disticha f. nivosa
TTTTTTGATGCTATTTGACTGAGTTCATGGAATGTTATATCATGATTACGTAACGAAGGTATCCCACCTCACTATATCAATCAACAACTTCTGCCTCCATCAACACCAACCAATCTTTTCCCAACCCTAAATAGATACTGGAAATGATCATAATAATGCTGTCCTTTTGATCCAATTTGGGACCATATTCTATAGCTTTTTTGCCCTGTTGGTTGGTATATTTCTTTCTTTTGAGATATTGCATTGATGGTCATTCTCATCTTTTTACTTCTTGGAAGAGACTTTGGTGGATGGTAGCTAGAGAAGCAAATAAAGCGATATTGGTGAGGTTCAATCCGAAGACGGATTTACAGTTTTGTAAAATACGATCTCAGATTGAGCCGCGCCAATATCACTTTCCATTGTTACCTAAAGCCTTCTCGTCTCCTATCTTGTAGCCGGATTATCGAACTCTCCACTCTTCATGCTGAAAATACTCTAATACTGATAATACTCCTGAGAAGTCAGCAGGAAATACAGGTTTGCTCTCTCCACTTTCTCATTCAATTATGTAGAAAAAGTATATACTATATATTTTCCAAAAATTTGTGAGTAATACAATATTACTATTTTTTTTGTCTTATCCTCCCGGTATCCCGACACATTGGTCGAGACTAATTCGAGTTCAGAGCGAGAGGTATAGCTCCTCCCTCACGGAGGTGACTCTCCTGGGACTCAAACCTGGGTTCAAGCTTTCATTGGAGGGTTGAATTGTCAGTTCAACTAATATTACGGATTTTAGTGTATGCACTTTATAAACAATTTTCACGTTTATTGCTCTTCAAACCTATGAGTAACATTCCAAATTATCTACTACTCTTTAGAAAATATAATTTAAAATAAAAAAAATTATTATATTTATTGGAAAATTTATTCTAGAAAATACAACTTGAATTTCCTAAAAGTCCACTAATTTAAATCAAATAAGTCCTAAATGTAGATGAGACAGTTATCATCTTTTTTATAAGTTAGTGAAGAGATTTTTGTAATGTTAATTAATAGATTCATATTTTAATTCTGCATTGCAATTTATGTACCATATTGTAACATTGTAATAACTGAAACTTGTCTCTGGCACACATATATAATTGATCTATGGCTATTATTTGGTCTAATTTAACGTGGGAAAGTTTTTCTTTATGAAATAAATCTAGAGTGAGGGGATGATGCTCCAATCTATGATCAGGGCATACTAACGGGGAATTCGAACCTGCATTAGGAATAAATGTCTTATCATTATCGCTGGACAAATTAATGTGGAAAAGTTATGATTAAGTTATATTCTTGAAACAACAATAATTTCTCGTCCAAAATAGTTTGTCAGGAACTTTCATTTGTTCTGTCGAACGTAGTTTAGAAACAGCTTACCTTGAATCCAAAACCAACTGCTAAAAACAGAATGTACATCTGTGGTGAAAAGCTGTCCGAAAAAACTGCCAGAACTATAGAGCATGTAAGCTCATTCCATTGAAACCCTAACCCTAACTTTTTCATTGAAGAAAGTTTGGTTCTGTACCAAGTTCCAAATGTTCAATCTAAACCTAAGATTTACGTAAGTATTAAGGTTGACATAGATGCTGTGTCGCAGTTTCACATCTACAACTTCTGCTTATAAGAAATTGCCTCAACAAAACTTCAAGCTCTCTGTTATAAAATTGAATGGCTCTTGCTTCGGTAATTGCATTTAAGCTCCTTCATTAGCGATGTAAATTCAACCTCATTTCGAGTCGTTTATGCATTTTTTTGTGATCGAACAGATGTAGAGGTCGGAGTGATGGCAACTGTTGCAGAACTTAAACAAGCTGTGGAATATGTGTTCAGTCATTCCCCACACAATAGGCATCCCTATATTTCATGGTAAAGATCAAAATTTCAAGTTTCTAAATTTTACGGTGACATTTTTGGCATAATGAAATTCGTAGGAATTTTTCCGGTATCGGAATATCAATTTTCGTAGAAATTTTTTGATGAAATTCTTCAGAAATATGTTTTCTGACGACTGTTTTGAGGACTTTTCTGACGAATTCTGTCGTAATTTTTAGATGTTTCTACGGAATTCGGTCCTCGAAAAGATTAATTTTCTCGTAGTGGAGGCTATTAAACTAGGCTATTAAACTAATCTATCTGTTCTAACAGGTCGCATGTATGGGGTCATTTTTGCTTGTGTTATGAAGGCCAGAAACTAAACGATGATAAAGAACACATTCGATATCTCGGAGTCAAAGATGGCGATAAGGTGCTGAATATTCACCCTCTTCAACTTACAACTACATTGTTTTGTTCCATCTTTCAATTCGTAGAAAATAGGGATTGATTGATTGAACTCTTGCATTAAGGTGATGTCTGTGGAAAATAGGGATTTATCAAATTCTACATATGTAAGTTTATGAACGGTAGTTGCGTATCCTCTCAATACAAAAGTTATACAGATTGTGAAAATCTTCAATACAAAACTAATTAGTTTGTACATTTCTGACAATCCACGTGCTAACAAATGTGTGGACATATGCATGCAGCTTTATTTTGTCCGGCACTTGGCCATCAACTACAAGCTAGACGACAGGCTAACGAAAGATGGAAGTACTGCTAGTTACAAGCACATTTACATAAGAATGTTAGAAGACTAGGTTCAATTACTATTGGAAATATATATATGTAAACATGTCGAACACTTCTCGTGTGTCGGTTACTTTCATTAAAACATTGGTTGACAATAGAAAAGAGAATCCTACTTAAGCATTATACGTTTTTAGCTCTCTTTTTTGATACGAGAGACCCTCAACAAAAAGATGATGTTTGTGCTTTGGTATCCAATATGAAAAGAAGGAATTAGAAGACATCTTGGACAAGAAGAATTTTTCAGAAAAGGTGTTGCTCTTTCAAGGAGACTGGTTGTGGTGAGCTCATGAACCATGTAGTGCAATAAGTTGGGCAATATATATCATGAGATAGTTCAAATGCATGCAAAGGATGATCCCTTTCTGTGTTAAATTGCAATTTTGATGGGGAAAAGTTTGGTTTCAAATATGATCATTTTTTTTGTTTCATTATGGAACTTTATCTAACATAAATTAAAGCAAAATGAACTTAGAATACACTAATATATCAAATTAATGACAATGACATGAATAGAAAAAGGCTTAGAGTGCACTGATAAAGGAACAGAATAAGCAGAGTTTGTGGCACATTCATTTGTGTTACTGTAAGCATATTCCAGCTCTTTAACTTGTACCATGTCCCTTCAAGTTAATGATTTCACATTGCAAGTTAAAGATTGATTCTTGTATGAATGCACACGATGACTCGATTCTGATGTCAGGATTTGAAATCTGATTCTTTACTGCACACTTTCTGGAAAACGATTTACAGAATATATAAGCTAGAGGTAGAGACAAGATTCTTGCTTTGAATGTTATGTGAATACAGCTGAAGTAAAGTGCATATATTCATGGAATTTTATGCTCTGGTTAAAGATTGAAAAGATATATGCTCTGCATTTTTGTCCGTAATTCATGGCACTGATTTTGCCGTAAACATGTTGATGATAGAACAATTATTATTTGCATGAAAAAAAGGTACAACGCGTCACTAAACAAGCAGATGACACTTAGGTTGCGCTTGATTTGATGTTTACTATGTTTCTGTTTGATGATTCAAAATGGAAAAATAATCAACTCGGCCTGACAAATGCATATAGAAGTTGCTGCATTTACCCTCAAGCCAATCATCTGTAGCGTTGTTTGCCGGTATGCAAGGGCGAATCTCTGATGCTTTTAGATGAGACATTTCTCTGCAACTGTGGTCCTTCAGACTTCTTCTTGCGCCTTGCTTGGTGGGACAACCGCGAGTGATAAGATAAGATGGCAAGGTCGTTGAGATCTTGCAATGGGGTAAGAACTTTCACAACTTCATCCATGGTGGGACGAGACTTTGGATCCTTACTGAGGCAGTTGAAAGCTAACTGAGAAACTTTCTGGATACCTTTGAGGGAGTAATTCAGCTCCAGCCGAGGATCAACTAGCTGGTGCAGCTTGCGCTTTTCAGATAAATAAGGCCGCGCCCACGCCACAAGATTCTGTTCGCCGCTGGGACGCTTCTTGTCCATCGATCTTCTGCCTGTCAAAATTTCAAGTAGCACTACCCCAAAGCTGTAAACATCGCTCTTGGATGTCAAATGTCCTGGAAAAATCGACGAGATTTCTCAGCAACACTGTCCACGATTAAAATCGCACAGATGTTCTGAAATCAAACAATGAAACAAGGTTCGAATTCCGAACCATCGTAACAACTTGCATACCTGTCATCACATACTCTGGGGCAGCATAACCATAGGTTCCAACCACCCTTGTCGAAACATGAGTCTTGTCTCCTTGAGGTCCAGCTTTTGCCAGACCAAAATCTGAAAGCTTTGCATTATATTCCTGTAAAACAGATCTTGTAATGAGGTTGCAACAGAAAACTTATCACAAGCTTAGTTTCATTACAGATTGCCACATACCGAATCAAGCAAAATATTTGATGTCTTAAAATCTCTATAAATAACCGGTTCTCGGCCACCGTGAAGAAACGCCAGCCCTTTTGCTGCTCCAAGTGCAATCTTGATCCTGTTGAGCCATGGAAGAGGTATTGTCCCTTCAAAATTTATGATAAAAGATCAGCATTTTGTCATCCAACCACTTCAAAAGTTTAAGAAGAAAAAACAAAATAAACTCACTTCTAAAGAGGTGATTTTCAAGACTTCCTCTTGTCATAAATTCATAAACAAGTAGTCTCTGATCATCCTCAATGCAGTAGCCAATTAGCTTAACAAGATTAGGGTGGTGAAGTTGGCCGAGAAAATCAACTTCAGCCTGCAAATAAGTAAACATTAAGAACATTAATCAACAACTTCTCAGTGATTCAAAGCAATCTCCCTTATCAACACCAATCTACTAACCCAATAAAGGCATATACTCTACTAACCACCCATTCTCTATGGCCTTGAAGGCCATCTGGCTTCAAACTCTTCACAGCAACGGTGATTCCCGAGCCGGGTTTTGCAGGAGCTGTGCCATTCTCTTCTATCCATCCTTTGAAAACATATCCAAAACCACCCTCTCCAAGAATGCTATCAGGCCTAAAATTCCCAGTTGCTTGCTTCAATTCTTGAAAGCTGAACTGGAGTGACTGACATGGAGATTCGTTATGTGTTGGTGGAGGTTCGGGAGTATCAGACGAGAGTTTTGCTTCATTTGGACATAACTCTCTGTTGCTAGCATTTAAATACCTTTTTTCAGTGGCTGCAGAAACAAAACTTGCGTTTGAGAAACTGCAAAAACAAGTACTTTTCGTAACAGTTATAATCTTCTATAGGTTTTAACCATGGAAAGTAACAAAAAAAAGTTCAACTTTCAGTTGAGTACAAAGAAGAAACATTAAAGATCATATTTTTCTCAGCTCCAAAGTCTAAATTAGCAAGTTAAAACGACCATACAATTCAAACCATGAAACCTCTTTTGAGCTGAAACAAAAAAAAAGCATTTTTTGTATGATGAACACAAGAAACTGAGACCCAAGTTGAAATTTAACTCAAAATTCAATCTTTACTTAACACCATTGCAAAGTATTGCCAGAACAATCAAACTCCAATATTTAGAAACATGATCAAATTCAAAACTCAAAACCAAAATCAACAATATGAACATAGTTCAAGCTGCAAACTTGAGCGAAAGGTAGAATTTTTTACAGAACTATTGAGAAAAAACAGAGGAGACCTTGTACATAAAGAGAAACATACACAAAAAAAAAAAAAACTGTTCATAAATTTAATAAAAGAACTTGTCAACATGATCGAAACGAAGAATGAAGAAAGAAGAAACAGATAAACCTGCATCATAAACAAGACTATTGCGAGGAATAGAGTTAGGAGAGTCTTTAGAAACAGAGGATTTGCAAGCACCTCTGACTCCACATGTTAGAGCAGACCAACAACCACACTTAGTCTCCATGAATTGCTACTTTTGGCAACTTCAAACTCTATGTTTCTATCATGGGCACGCACTATAATTTCATGTTATGTGGTAGAGATTTTGTCATAGTTATTAGTGAAACAGAGGGGAGGGAAGAAGTGAAAATGTATGTGTTGTTTGTGTTATTGTGAGTTTTGAAGTTGGAGATTGGAAGCATCATCATCACCATTATCACAGTTTGTACAAAAACAACTTTTTTTTGCCACCTTTTTTGTGTGGGGATGAGCAATTGTGCTATATTCCTCTCTCTCTCTGTCAAATTAACTTATCAATTCACTAAGCTCTCACTATTTATTCAACAAATTAAATATGATTGACACTTAAGCAAATGGATTAAATTAATCATATTTTCTTAGTAGTTGTTTAATTTCTTTGGAGATTTCATTGATAAAACAATTGCTTGATCTTTGCATTAATTGCCCGGTCAAGATAATATAAAGATAATCAAAAGAGCATATTAGTGTGCAATCCCAGCATACAAGAAACTATGGACGGTGTATACTCAATGAGGTAGCGGATCGCCGTTAGATATAACAAACATTTGATTTTAATTATCAGATTAAAGTTCATATTTATTTTTATTGTATGGGACGTTACTATGAGTCCTCTCAAAAGGAGACTCGTATTAAAATTGAACACACTCTCCCTTAGCTAGAGTGAAGATAATCTCTTGTTACATGGAATCAATGGGCTAAAAGAATGAGGAACATGGTAAAGGGGTTGCTTGGTGAGAGGTCATTTCATCAACAACCATTGACATCTTATTCTATAATAACGAATTTATATGATTACGACACGACTAATACGAATTGAAATTCATGGGCTGAAAAAGCAAAGATATATATTCTTTCTTTCTTTTTGTTACCCTTTCTTTTGTTTTTTTTTCCCTTACACGATTGTTCTTGCAAGTTGCAATTGGCAGTGTCCCAATGGAAAGAAGAACACAGAGATTTATAAAAGAGTGAGCTAGTGCAGGCCACTGAAGTTCATCATATGACTATGAGCAGACAGGATATCCTATTTTTGGAGGTGACAAAATTGTTATCCCAAAGTTTTGGCGTAGGACAAGGCATGCATGCTGCAATACATTGTGCTCTGCCTCGTATTTTGCATGATTGGTCTTTTCTGCATCACTCTAATGTTATTGATCTTGCAGAAACAAATAACACACCATTTTGTTATCTTTTACCATTTCGAATGTTAAGAAACTGCAAAAATTTCATATTGGAGAGTTGTAGTTTGTGCGATACGCTGGAGAGTTGTGGTTTGTATGAAGTATTATTGATAAGTGGTGTAAATTCATAATTGATGCATTAAGATTTTAGGTGAAGATGCAACATTAAATTTATTTGTCTTTCTTATTTAGAATTCTACAATTCTACTAGGTTTACACTCTATGCAGATTTTTCCAAGGTTGTGTTCCAACTTCTAACAACTAATATTAGAGCCAATCGCTTGCCTTGAACAAGGATAAGGTCGGTATAGTGCGATGATGGTTCGTGATAAATGTGCTAATGTGATGAATAACTGAATTATTCTAATCTAAGTGTGACCGGCTAGAAAAAAATTTGACACCGTAGTGATTTGGAATTCCTCAACCAAACTCGAGACGATGAAAAGTTGTATTATCACTGTCTACAGAAAAGGGTGTAAATATAGTGTAAGATGCACTTATGATTTTTTTTTGTGTAAGTGTTCTACAATTTCACTAAACTGCAAATCTTCCTAATGTTCCTGGATCCAATAGTAAATTTCTAACACGACAACATAATTTGTGAATATACGTTTATAAATTTATACAAATAACAAGAATTTAATTTTTATAATATTTCCATAACAACTACTTTTTTTGTCTGAACCAAGAGGTATCCTGGGCATCCTAGACTAATTTTTGTTCGACTCGGACAGGATCACAAGGGCAACAAAGCTTTCCTAACCGAGTTTTAATGCAGCTGCGTACCCAGGACTCGAACTCGAGATCTCTGATTAAGCTAGAACAATCTCACGTCAGTTAATCTACGCGCTCGGTCGTATAATACAACTACATCTAACAACACAATGAATTGTTTTTTTTTGTTGCAAGAGATATTGGTGATGATGCATTAGTGCCCAAAAGATCAATAGCAATTCAATATGTTTAGTGTGGAGTCGTAGAAGTAATGATTGCTTGAGAAAAAAAATTGTTGTTTAGTTGATGTATATAAGACATTGGAAGACTTGTAAACACAATAAATAATAGAGAACAATATATGAATTTTATTGATTATCTATGATAGTTTATAATTATGCATTTAAATTTATTTATAGTCTTATGTATCTTATTATTTATTGAGGAATTTTGTTGTTGCCGAAATTTAGTTACGATTTTAAGGAAAGAAATAGGAAATGAAAATTTGAACAACAATATAAAGCATGCGTACATAAAAAGCGTGGGGCGAATAGCTTTTCGGAAATTTCCGAAGCCTAAGTTAGTATGATGTCTTAAAAAATTAGTAAAGTTAACTAATAACACTTACCATAATATGAAATAATATGTTTTATTTATGACGTTTCCAATGAATCAATTTCAAAAAAGAATATTCTTTCATTTTAATGACAATACATTAAGTTTCTCCATCGGTTGGATTTACAAACATGATGAGCTCCGAGCTCATTTATCATCGAACTTAATATTATTTTTATGTAAATTATATTAGGACTCACATAAGAGATTTTGAAGGACAAAGAATGCACGTATGAAGAAGTTTAGTTGAAAAATGCAAGAACATATCGTGTTCAATTCAACGGTCTAATAATCTTGTCGTATTATTTTTCTATCAAATATTATTATTTGAAATAAAAATATTACAAAATTAAATATACGTTTTTTATATCATGCCATAAACATATACTCTATCGTGCGCCGTAACCATAAAGGGCACATTCGTTCTAAGTTTCAGGGCAAGTTCGAGTCCGTATAGCATAAGAAAAGCCGAAACTAGACACAGCAAACAAGAAAGGATAAACCAAAACCGAACCAAAAGGTATCCGGTCCCCAGTCTCCACCATGGATGCTTTACTTGCATCAGCTTTAACCCAACCTTTCACAAACCAACACGTCACCGTATTGTCCCCTCGCAATCCCAAACCAAACCTTTTCTTTCTCTTTCCCATTTCATTAAAACTCCAATCCAATATGAAACAAGAGAACGAGAATAAACAACCCACCCACCCAATTCAATCCAATACCAATCCTCTTTAATTACAAAACCCTAATTTCCATGTCCACAAATTTCCATTTCTCAATCAAAATGGTGCCCCAAAACCGATAAATTTCAAATCTTTTTGGTGGATTTTGATCAATTCGGCCAAATTGGAATTTCGACATACAATTTCAATCTCAATTCACAAAATCCTAATTCCCAAATCCCAAAATTCCACAAATTCATCAAATTTGAGCGTAGAAACCCACAAATACCAAACCTTTTTTTTGTGCTGTCATCATTTGAGGTTTCTCTTTGTGGTCGTTGAACGGTTGGGTGAAATTTTAGTTGAGTTATCTTTATTTAATAGGCTTAGAACACAAAACAAAAAATCAAATAAATTCTGTGAGTTTTGAATATTTAGGCGAAATTGGAAATTGAGTAGTTTTAATTAGAGGTTTTCTTTATGATAGGAGAGGTGTGAGATTGCATACAGAGAGGGAGAGACAGAGTGAGAGAAAGAGAAAGGTGGAAATTGAAAGAAACTATGTCTGCGGTAGTGTGCGGGAAGAGAACTTTATTTGAAGAATTAACAGTATCAAGTCCTCCTGTTTCTAAGCGTATTCGTTGCACCTCTTCATCCCCTGTCCGTGTATCTCCTCCTCGTTCCCATTTTGCTGCTTCCGCTTCCGCCGCCGCGGCTAATTCGATTGATCAGCTCTCCTCTATCTTCCCTGATATGGATAAAAAGGTTGACCTTTTTCGATTTTTTTGCAGAAATAATCTCAATCTTGTGTAGAAATGTGAAATTTTGTTTAAATTTTGTTGTTTTGTTGTGTGAATTTGATCGAAGATGTGATTTGTGCGAGGTTTTGGTTGATTCTTATTTAGAGTTTAAATGTGGTTTAATTACGATTGCAATTGATCGAATTGTTGTTTATTTTTGCTTTATTGGTAAAAAAATTGTGTCTTTATTGTTTGAATTTGATTAAAGATGTTTTTATGAGGTTTTGGTTGATTCTTATATTGAGTTTAAGCGTGGTTTATTTATGTTTTCTGTGTGAATTTAATGGAAGACGAGATTTTATGTGGTTGTGATTGATTTAGATGATAGTTTAATTGTAATTGCTTGTAATTGAATATTTTTGATGAACTTAATTTTGGAATATGTGTAGATATGAAAGCTGTTTTCTGATTGTTTTATTATTTGATGCTTCAGCTTTTGGAGAGAGCGCTTGAAGAATGCGGTGACGATCTGGATTCCGCTATTAGGAGTTTGAACGAGCTTCGTTTGGGATCTTCTGCAGTTACAGCTGGTGTGCCTCTCGAAGCTAATGCTCATGTACAAGGTATCATCTGGATTGTTGAAGATTCAAGTTTCATTTGTGTTTTTGCTTTAATGTAGATTATTGTGGAAGCATTCATTTACTTGGACCCTAATCTATTACATGCCAAACTTGTTAAATTACCATGTTGTGACCATTCATTGCATTCAAGTTTGATTTTATGTTACAAGGATTATCAGAGAAGGCTATATTATTCATGAATCTAGGCTTGCATGTGTAATAACGATTATCGGAGAATGAGGAATGGTTTTTTAGTTAACAATGACAGATGTGGAATGTGAAAATATGCTGATCACTATTTTACACTCTTTCCCAAAATGGAAGCCTTTTGTGCTTTCTGTTGGCATTGTGTTGCTAATCCAAGGGCAATATTTGCAGTTACGGAAGCAGCTAATGGCGATCTTCCATCGACTGAGGATCCAGCGGCGCAAACACACCTCCCAGTTGATGGTACCGGGTGGGTAGACCTCTTTGTTAGTGAAATGATGAATTCCTCTAACATGGACGATGCCAAAGCTCGTGTCTCCAGAGCATTAGAAGCTCTTGAGAAAACCATCCGTGCACATTCTGGAGCTGAAGCAGCTAAATGCTTTCATCAGGTAAGACTTTTCCTTTGTATGCATTCCCCTTTTATTTGTTTGGGAGGCTGATATGTGAGAGGAATTATTTACGGTGGTTGGTGATACTGTGCTTTGTTTCTCAGGAGAATGTGATGTTGAAGGAGCAAATGGAAGCACTGATTCAAGAAAACACAATCTTAAAGCGAGCCGTGTCTATTCAGCATGATCGGCAGAAAGAATTTGAAGATAAGAACCAGGAATTGCAGAATCTGAAGCAATTGGTTTCGCAGTACCAAGATCAGTTGAGAACCTTGGAGGTTAGACAAATTCTTTTGATACTGATTCATCCTTTTTATGATCTTATATCTATTCTGAGCTCTGATATCTTCTATTCTTTCCTCATGGCTTTTAATTCTTAGCTTTTCTTGACCTACCCATTTTTATGTGATGCTTTTACAGGTAAACAACTATGCATTGACAATGCACCTTAAGCAAGCTCAGCAAAGCAGCTCAATTCCAGGCCGTTTCCATCCAGATGTCTTCTAATTAAACCTATATATGTTTCTGTCATTCAACTATGGTGTGATATTCCCCGGCGAACAACTTGTATCGCAGTATACAGAAGCGGCGGGCTGGTTTTGTGAAGGCGTTGCTGAAGTTTCTCAATGTGATGCTCTCGACGTTCCTTTTATGAAGTTTCCGTCTGGTTTCATTTCACAATCATACAATGTCAAAGTGGTATCCATCTGTGTTTGCTTTCATTAATTTTAGATGAACAGAAGAAAGATCTGCAGAATTTAGGTTTGCCAATAATTTCTATATTACTTCTATTATGCTGTTTAGCAGAAGAGCATATATGAATGTGCCCCTGTTTATTGTTGCTTGCTTGTTCATTTCATTTAGTTGTAGTTTTTCCTTATGTCATGTCGTCCGACATCTCTTGTCGTCGGCCTCAAGAGGGTACGACAAACCTGTTATGTTGACTCGTCCAGTTTTTATGTATATCGAAAACTTTTAACTTAAATGTTAGCGCCCGTTACAAAGATTTATGGATCCAATACATAGTGGCATTCATAAGTCACAACCCTTGTATTATAATACAAATTAAAAGATCAATTTCCAGAGTGTATACATTTCACAGCACAATATTAAGCCTACCTGTCAAACACTTCTAATCCTGTTTCAATCATCACACACATCCATCAAGAAAGCTAAAAGGGTAGAGTATATACATGTCTAGAGCTAGTCGATGTAATTTCTTTAAGTTAGACGAGGCTGGTCAGGTTGATTTCTCCAGAAACAGAACAGCTCCTGTTTCAGTGAAGTTCATGTCAATTTTCATGGCTTCCATGTATTCAAATCAGGACAAAATGAAGTACATATATGTTTATCCATTTTGTCTTCCAAGAACTTTTCAAGAATTAACATAAAATTTCATAAGACTCAATATACAGACACAAGCTTACCTCCATTTCTCATCATCTTCTTAAACTCATCAAAGTTTACCATTCCATCACCATCCATATCGACTTTCCTTATCATTTCTTTGCAATCTTCAACTTTCTTCCCCTCTTTTAGCCCTAAAGAATTCAACACTGAACCAAGTTCTCCAACTGATATTTGCCCATCTTGATCTTTGTCGAATACATCAAAAGCTTCCTTCAAATCAACTTCTTCATCACCTTCCTGAACTTCCCCTAATGATCCTTCCTTCTCTCGACTCTCTATAGCTTCACATAACGAGTAAAACTCTTCCAAGTCGATTAACTCGTCTCCGTTTGAGTCAACCTTGGAAATCATTTCCTCAATTTCTTTGTCACTCGCTAAGATTCCAATGTTCTTGAGTGACTGTTTCAGCTCTTGCTTGGTTATGAACCCATCACCATTCTTATCAAAAGTGTCGAAAACTCTATTAAGCTCACTCTTCTTGTCCTCAAAACAAACACTACCCATAACTTCTTCCTGAAAACCAACTTGGGATGTAGTAGTATCCATACTTGGAATTGTTGGAGAGGTGTTTATATCGATAGATTTTGCTTGAACTTTCTTGGAAGGTGAGAAGAAGTAAAAGTTGAGTAAACCAACAATGAACAAGAAGAGGAATAATAAGAAAGTAAACACCATGGCTAGGGTTATATGTGTATGAGAGAGAAATGGGAGAAAGGAAGGTGATGAGAAGAAGAGATTGGAAGAGACAGCGGTTGATATGTTGAAGTTAGTTTGCATTGAAGAAGATACGCGGTATTTGGTAGAATATTGATCCCACAAACCGCGTGGACTACATTAACTGCAACTCCTCATGCTTCCGTGTACTTTGGTGGCTCTTAATTTTCATCCTCTCTTTTTCAGGATTTTTATTGAGTATGAAGAAATTTACGCGATAAACGAGTTAAATTTCGTAATATTACATAACACTCAACTCTATATTACGGAATTTAATTTTATTCTCGTTTATTTTGAAAGAATTCTTCTTTTACTTAAGAATTCACTTTTCTTTAACTAAATAAACAAAAGATGAGTAATTAAAATAACGTCAACAAAATTATTATTAATTATCTATAAATAGATCGTTTTCTTCATAAAAAGAAATTATTATTATTATGCTAAATTAATCACTCATTTTCTCGCTTGCTCCATCTTCCGAGTGTTATTGAAGGATAAAACTTTCGATCTTTTTTATTTTTTCAAATCATTAAGAAAAAGTAAAAAAATAATAATTGTCTTTATTGTTGTCCAAACAAAACATTAGGCAATGAATAATAGTGGCAATAACCAAAAATAAATAAATGACAATTTTTCTCAATTCTCCACCGGGAAACCCTTATAAAGCAAGATGCTAACGTCCACATATAAAAAAAATACTTGAGGGTGCAAGGTTCGATTCTTGACTTCGTAGTAGTGTTAGGAGAAGCGTAAAAACTTTAGCCTGTTGGCTCGCCAGATTTCTCCAAAACTTCCTGTCTTTGATTCGTGAACTAACTCGACCACTTTCATAAAATTTTGCTTAAAAAATGGTCAAATGATATTTTGTTGAGTCGGGAAAACTTGGAATTTATCATGGTTTACATTTTCTTGGTCAATCAACTTCCACGACTCAAGGTTTAAGCTTCTTAATTTTTATTTTATAATACGAACGAATTCAATTTTTTTATTATATTTATATTATCAATAATATCATTAGATAGAAAATAGCACGACAAATTTACAATACGACTATACAAATAAAGAATGCTTTTATTACTCACTTTTACTTTAGCATGAAAACAACATAGCAATAATGAAAGAAAGGTGATTCTCAATGTGGAATTTAATTTGTACAACACTTACTTGCTTCCTTATAACGCTTATAAATGGATTCTACGGCCAATGACTTTGAGTGGACTTCAAGATATTTCCTACTCTTTCCCAAAATATCCATAAAGAATATATCAAAACAAAATGTTCCACTCTTGAGGAATTATTTCTTTTTCGTCAATTGGCTATCGTAGTTTTGTCTTGACAAAAAACGTCTCACTAGTTCGAAAAAAAAAATGTTTATGAATAAATTTTGACCTTAACTCTCCCTGCAAGATTCTGACGATTTAGCGTCTAGTAAAATTTTGACGCTGAATGCATGCATGTAGCGTCCACGTGGACGCTAGCAATTGAGCTGTGTGGCGTGCGAGAATTTTCGACAGAAAAAATTGACGTTCGCGTGGACGCTAAATTTAAAATGTAAAGTATGATTATATGAATGTAGTCATACCTCCATGTTGTCATTTTTAGTTTAGACTTTATTATTAAAGAGCATAATTGAGATGTATGGCGTGAGATGATGGGAAAAGATGCGTTTGGTACGTATTTGATTATTTTTATTTGCATAAATTAATTGAAAATAAATTAGTTTTAATTTGACTTTAACTATTTTAATTAAAAAATGCCTTTGGTCCACAAAAAAAATTGCTAAAAAATATGAACGAGGTTGTTGAAGAAGTTATATAAATTGACTTGTCGTCGTCTTACATTAAACTACAACCGTTTTCTATCACAAACAAGACGAAAAAAGCTATGGAATAATTATTTAATTATCATATTTTTAATTATAATATATAAATTAACATCTTATTTTAATTTATGTTTTTATATTTTATTAAAAATATTCACAAATTCACTTATACTTAAATATTCTAATTAGTTTCACTAAAAGTATAATTAAATATTAAAGTGAAATGCACTTTTATACACTCTTTCAAATATTCTTACAAAAATATTAACCTATTAATTTTGTTAACGATAATATTATTTAATATATCTAAACAATTAAAAAATACTAAATAAACTTGTACTTAGACAATAAAATTTTAATAAATAATAAAATAAATGATTAATAGTACAAGAACAGTGGTATATTGTTTGGTGGATACTAATAAAAAAATATAATATAAATTCAAAAAAATTATTGTAGAAAATATTAAATAGCTAGTAGAAATGAAAGAATATTTAGAAAAATATTTTTTGATAAAATTTTCTCTAAATATTATCATTTATATCAGGTTTGACAATTCAAGTTGTTTAGTCGTAATCATGTCAATAATTTTATATATCAAATATTATTATTTCTAATATAAATATTTTAAAAAATAAATTCATATCTTTTTTACTATGTCTAAATATTTACTTATTTTTTTTGATAGCGACTAAATATTTACTTATTAAACGTGCTTTCGAATCAGAAATTATCATAAAGTCTTATGGATTAATTACATTGTACACCATCTTTTCTTTTTTAATTACAGAAATTTTAATATTTTAAAGTTTTTACAAACAATACGTTTTTTCTTTTTTTATTACATTCAGTACCATTTTTCTTCTTTTTTTACATTATATACAGTTCAGGTT
>CANYCX010650650.1:0-17832 GCA_948193385.1 Breynia disticha f. nivosa
TGCTGGATCAGCACGACCTCATGCTGAGCTGCTGAAATACTTACGCTTCACTTTTAAATAAGAAATTGCAAAAAGAACAAATCATATCAACTGGGGATGAAGGGATGGACACAATTTCATGTTCATTAGCACGCTGTGCTAACTGGACCCCTGCACTTCATTTAAACTTAAAATTTGGGTTACACTTACTGAGTATATTTTTATACTCACCTATTTTGTTTGTTTTAAATGATTGTGCAGGTATAGCAGGATTGCTACGAGGAAGATTCGAGCACGTGCTTAGCAAACCGAAATATTTGTAAAAGAGTTTAAATTTGGAAAAAAAATTGTTACGGATTTATTTATTAGAATTTATTGTATTTTCTATATCTCTTTCTATAAATCCGTATTTTTGAAGGATTTTACAAGTTATTTGAAAATATTTGGAAATAAAAGATTTAAAAAATGAGTCCCACAAAAAATGATCAAGATGGAACAACTGAAACTTCTGCTCCACCAAAAGACACCATTAAGCGGAAAGGTGATCCCACTTCGCCACAAGAAGATGAAAATAGCCAAAAAAGGAAGGAAAAAGTGGTTGATGAAAGCAGTGCTAATAAGGAAAGTAGCAAGAAAAGAACAGAATCAATGAGTAACGTCAAAACTGATGTGTTTGAGAAGGAAAATAGCTAATGCCATCTCAGCTTAATTTCATGAACATATATTGCAAGAATCAAACCAATATGTAAGACGATATAAAAAATGAGCATCATAGGAATCAATAATATCTAATGATTTCTAAATATAGTATTGCACAAATTCCATTATGTCACACCATGCTTCATGTTTATATCATAATTTAAAAAATATTAAAAAAAATAAGAATTAAAACATATTACTGCCTCTTAGGAAACACATGAGATTCATAGTAAGAGAAAAGCAGTAGTTTGTACACTGTCAAACATATTACTGATAAAGAAGCCTGGAAAGTTCAACTCTATTACCATCGCAAAAAGCACTGGCATCACAAAACCACTCCATAAAAAACAAGTAACCAAATCAACCAAATAGATAATCATATCGTTATTCAATTTCTGAGATTATAACACAATTTGCGAGCAACGAATGACACAAATTCAGATTAGTACATGTCTAACGCGACATACCTAATTTGAATAAAATTGAAAAAAACTCTAAAACCCTAATTATGGTTAATGATAGAAAATACCTTCGTTGATTTGAAATTCTTCAAATTCGTCGTCATCTTCGAAGAGGTCGATCTTCAAATCCTCGTTAGCAAGGTTTGGATCTGAGGCCATGTTTGATGTGTTGTTAACTGAAAGAAAAAGATTTTTTAATGAAGGAAAAATTGTTTTCATTCGATTCAATTTTTGATTAGGGAGAGAGGGAAAAAAACATGTTGGCCAAAACTGTTTTAAAATGGGTTTTAAATAGAGATGATATTTGAGGAAAAAGTTTGCTAAATATATTAAAATAGGAATAACTTTAATTCAGATGAGAAAACAGGAAAAAACTGTTTTAGGGTGACAGCCTATATCCTTTGTTATATGATTTGCATAACCTAATCCTATTCAAACTACAACTATAGGTTTTGTAGAGGTCTATATGAAGGTATAGATAACAAAAAGACATTCACACATTCTCATTAGCTCATTATTGACTTTGTTTTAATTATAAAAAAATTTAAATGAATAATAAAAATTTAAAAAATTAGAAGATAAATTATATTAAATCAATCATGAATATTAATAGTTATTTATTTTAATTCGCTCTTATTTTATTTTTACAAACAAAAAATAAAATAAAAAATAATTAAATCTTTATAATAATTTTTTTTAAAAAAAATATGAAGATCACTCTATTTTATCTCTCTATTCTGTGCATATTTCTTAATTTAATTTCCCTAAGTACTTAGCTTCTCTTCATTCCAATATCTCGCTGTCCAAAAAATCTTGTTCGAGGCTTCAAAAAAAAACCCATTAAACTTCAAATTCTCTCTTTCTTTTCTTCTTAAATTTACTTCGTGTACTGCCTTCTCTCAATTTTCTCACTTTCTTTCCATCCAAACACCTCAATGACTCCTCAATTTGAAATCTTTCTTAAAGAATTCCCCAAAAATCCTAAACTATTTTAATATCTTCATCGGGGTATCTCTAATGAGTTCGCAAGTCTCCAATTTTTATCAAAAAACTCAATTTTTTTTCACAACCCAGAAATAATTCTCGTTAATTTCTCTAGTTCCCATTGTTTCTCATGATCCCAACTCCTAAAAGAGACTGCCCATGTTTAAAAACTAATTAAAAAAGATATTTTTAATGGGTGTCTCTTTTAAGATATCGAAAACTGGTACTAGGTACCGTTTAAAGCCTACTGTTGTTTCTTCAGAAATAACTGAAGATGAGGTTGATGACAATTCAAGGGAGAATTCTTTGATTGGTTTGAAGAACGAATCCTTAAAGAGGAAGGAAAATGAGGTAATTTTACTGACTCAAATTTGTTTTTTTAATGTTTTAGAATGATAGGGTAATTATTTTTAATATGTTTACTTAATTCATCGACATGTGCTTATGTCGTTTAGTGCTGTTAGAGAATGTGGTTAGAATTTTCGGAGCAGAAATTCTTGATCTTTTGTGTGTTATGTTTTGTGGCTATTTTGTTACCAGTGAATTGTTGATTTAGTTTATTTGCTTGATTGTTATATCATGATTTTGATTTTATTTTGTTTCCATGAGTAAAGCAAACAATTGTAGTAGAATGTTTTTTGAGCCAGTTTTTCCATTAAGTTCCTTCAAGCTTTTTCCACAGATGAAGTTGTGCATTCTTTCCCTTCCTGGTTAATTGTGAATCTCTACTTTATTATTCGGAGTCATGCTCATGGCTGCCAGGAGTAGCATTTTGATGCAGCATTCTTGTACTTCTATTTCCTGTTTCATTTGGTCGATTTGTTGCTTAGGGTCAAATTGGTGATGGCAACGATGATGTCTCTGGTGTCTCAAGCTCATTAATCTCTGGTGGAGTATTTCTGCTTGTTGATTTATGGTTTATCAGTTGGTTTTCTTTTTTTAACCACGGATTCTGATTTTTTTGATTTTCTTGTTTTTTAGAGGAAGCCTCATTCACATTGAACCTGTACCCAGATGGATATTCTATTGGAAAACCCTCTGAGGTCTGTTGAAATGAACATCCTTTCTTTTTTTTTTCATTTTAGACATATAGTTTATGAATTTTTAGAGTGGTTTTTTGTACAGGCTATGCTTCAAGATGCTCAGAAGTTATTACATCCTTATGATAGGGCATCGGAATCCCTCTTTTCGGTAAATACCTTATTTTTACTATTTATCCCGATCTCTTTGGTGATTTCTTGCATGTTAGTGGAGTGTCAAGTTGTAAAGAAAAATTCATCTTACATACTGTTTTGAGTGAGTAAAATTGTATGGTCAGCTTGTAGCATCTTTTGTGGTGAAAATTGCATGGTTTATACATTTTTAATTGAAAGTGAATGTCAATTCCCTAAACTGCTTAATCTATCATGTCTTCAAATTGTACTTGCTGTTAGAATCCATTTTGCATGTTTTATTTTGAATGTTTACTGTAAGCTTCTATAACTGAATTTTGTTGGCCATCTTATGTGAAGGCAATTGAATCTGGCCGGTTGCCTGGGGATATCCTGGATGGCATACCATGCAAATATATCAATGGGACTCTTGTATGTGAGGTAAGTAATTCAGAAAAGAAATAATTAATGTTTTTATAAACAGAATGTATCACATCTATTCAATTTCTCGAACAATGTTTTAAATTCAGTAAATTTGCACAGAACCTTTACAATTATATGCAAATTTACCATCTTCTATGTTTAGTTATCTTTTCCCTTGTTACGTGCTATTGTCAGCACCACGCTGGCATTTATTAGAACGAAATAATGGACATTAACTGCGATAGATTTTCAAAAGTTATGTAAAATTGTGTTTTTCTGGCGGTTAAGTTTTGAATGTTTATTATTATAATAATATTAAGATGCATTTGAGAAACCAAGATAGCATGTTTGTGTTATGATAAGCTCAGAGTGCCCACAAATTTGAGGCTTGTAATGATATGTGCCATTGTCAACAAGTGGGATGAAAGATCCATTGCATTAATTTTCTATGATTGAATTAATGCAGGTCCGGGATTACCGGAATTGTGCTTCTGGGCACGGGTCAAATGTCCAATCTCAGGACAGGGGTCCAACTGTCCAATCTTTGGACGGGGGCCCAACTGTCATTAAAGTACAACTGAAGATGTCATTGGAGAATGTGGTGAAGGATATACCATTAATTTCAGATAATTCTTGGACTTACGGTGATCTAATGGTAAGTATGGTCAACACACTCTACCATAGGAAAATGAATTCTCTATTTCTTCCATTCAAATAATTTTTTTGGGTGAACTTTTGACTGTAGGAAGTAGAATCAAGGATATTGAAAGCCTTGCAACCTCAACTTTATCTGGATCCTGCTCCAAAACTTGATAGGCTTTGTAAAAACCCAGTTCCTGAAAAGGTGGTAAATTAATTAGAAATTTTTGAATACCGGAATTAATTTATATTTCTAATTATGCGGTTCTTATATGCAGCTCAATTTAGCATTGAGTAATCTCCGGAGAAAAAGATTGAGGCAGATGTCTGAGGTTGCTGTTGCATCTAACAGTAGGATCCATGGGAAGAAAGTTTGCATTGATCGTGTGCCGGAAAGTTCCAACAGCAGGTTTGAAGAGACCGGAGTTATTTCAGGTAGTGTGATGCCACAGTATGTTCAGGACCCAACTGCTCAAAGTATGAATCCGAACAATATGTTGTCTCTACGAGCACGAAATTTGGCACTCGATGGCAATGTTCAGGCATTGGTGTCCCAACAGTCAAGGTACCCAATGGGTGTTGGCACCCCAAGAAGTATGCAGGAACAAGGGTCAGGGTCTCTTGCTAACATGCCAGGTGCTTCTTCTGCTGGGCAGGACATGATGATCACTTACGGGGACAATGTAAATTCTGTTTCTCCTCTACACGGTAAGAGAGAGAATCACGATGGGCAAATGTCACCCATGTCCAGTTTCAGTAAGAGAGCAAGGGTCAATTCACTGGGTACTGAGTTTCAACCGCAGCCAATGGCACCAAACATTGGTGCTCTTAATTCAACAGATATGAACTGGAAGAATCCATTATTTCAGCAGCAAGGTATGGCTAGAGGAATGCAGTTTGCTAATGCAGGCATTCAGAAGTATCCCCAGCAAATGTTTGAAGGTGTGGTGAATCAGAATGGTGGGGTAACAACATTCTCTCCTGGCCAGGCTGGTATGAGATTTGCACCCAAGGAAGAGCCGTTTGAATCTGACAAATTGGATAAATCAGAGCTCAGTCAGGTTAAAAGTGATATGCCAATTATGGAGACGGAAACACAATTGGACATGCAGCAATCACGGTTACATCAACAGTTACCACAACATCTGATGAGATCTAATTTCTCCCATGCAGCTGTACGGAATAATATCAGCCAGGATCCGAGGAAGGATGAGCAGCTTCAGAAGAGAAAATCTGTTCAAAGTCCTCGTTTGTCAGCAGGGGCTTTGGCTCAATCTCCTTTGTCATCAAAGTCTGGGGAATTTTCAGGTGGTTCAGTAGGCCCTCACTTTGCACATGGAGCATCGCAGAAAGACAAGTCAGCCGTAACCTCAGTTCCTGCTGTTGGTGGAACACCATCTTTGACTTCCAGTGCTAATGATTCCTTGCAGCGGCAACACCAGGCTCATGCTGCTGCTAGACGGAGATCCAATTCCCTTCCTAAGACCCAAGCAATTAGCGGGGTTGCTTCACCTGCAAGTGTTAGTAATATGAGTGTTCCATTAAATGCAAATAGTCCTTCAATTGGTACCCCTCCTATGGCAGATCAAAGCATGCTTGAACGGTTCGCAAAGATTGAGATGGTCACTATGAGGTAATTCATGATAATTTTTGCATTACAATGTACTCTCTTGAAGGCAATTTTTTAAATCATTGTCACAAGTATAGCCAAAACATATTTCATTATGACTCTTGATTTTTTTCTTTTCACTCTTGTTGTCTCTCTCTCATATCTGTTGTGGGGGGAGGGGGGGAACCAATTCTAGGAGTTTGGCTGTACCTTGCATATGTAAACTTAGTGTAGGGAAGCATAGATTTTCAATGCTTCTGTCCATGTAACATATGATAATTTTGACTAGGGAATCTTGATTTTGTTCATCTCATGGATCTTCTCACCTTCTGGTTTTGATTCCAGGCATCAACTCAACTGTAAAAAGAATAAGGTTGACGATCACCCTGTTCGGAACCCCAAAACATATTCCCCCCAAAATATGATGGCATGTTTCTCTGCTTTAGCCAACAATAATGAGGATTTCAAAGATGATAGTTTGAGAAATTTATCCAAGTCGCTTATAGGTGGCAGTGTAAATGTCCCCAAGATGAGGGTTATTGAAGTCAATTATCGTGTTGTTCAAGGTATGATACTTGTCAATTATTGGAAGTTAAAGTACTCATGCTTTAGCTGACTTGTGGATATCGCTGCATCTACTTTTGCAGGGAATGTTGTTTCATTGGTTCCTAGGATGCGGGCAAGAATGATCATGTCACAGAAGCCAAATGATGGGACAGTCGCAATGCATTATGGAGAAGTAGAAGACGGTGATATTCTGGCTGTAGAAGATTATCTTCCTACTTTGCCCAATACTGTGAGTCTTTTGTGTAGGATTTACACTTTTTTAGTCATGATGGAATTTTTTACTGAAAAATTCTCCGAAAGATTTTGAAGCTTAGATGCTCGCTTTGGTTAATGGAATTTTTGGATGTTTCCAATGAGTTTGGTTGAAGATTCGTGATTCAGAGCATTACGTGCAGAACTATTATCAATTCTTCTTCTTATGCTAACTGTAGTTTAACTTCTTCCATTTTCTTTTTCTTTTTGGAATTAACATTCGCCACTTGCAGCCTCCTTTCTCTCTCTGCAATTTTTGCATCTTGGATTTTCTGAAAATTTTCTGCAAGGAAATTGTGCTAATTGTGCATCATTATGCAGTTGTTATACCTTCATAAATTTCCCTACAGTTTGACGTTTTGTGTTGTTTTATGTTACTTTTGTATCCTGTTGAGAATGCCCTCAGTGTTCTAACATTCAAATTTGACAAATCTTTGTCGCAGAACTCTGCAGATCTGCTTGCGGCGCAATTTTGTTCACTGGTAAGTGTTGATTGGAAGCAAAAGCAAAAGGCTTTCTTTGTGTATTAATTTTGATTTCGATCCTGATTTCAATTTGATTTTTCAGATGATGCGTGATGGATACAATGTGGAAGATCATATTCAACCAAAACCATTGCGTTCAAACAATGCCTCTAGCAGTCAACTGAATGCTACTGGAATGCCTCCAAATAATTCAGTAGGTGATATGCAGCACTACAACGAGGCGACTTCGGTTCAGCCGTCCAATGACGTTAAGCCAAACATTGGTGGTAATCAACCTATTAATCCATCCCACAATCTATTGGGAAACTCAAGAATGCTGCCCCCTGGGAACCCTCAGGCCTTACAGATGTCTCAAGGTCTTCTGTCTGGAGTCTCAATGCCAGCAAGACCATCACAGCAGTTAGATCCACAAGGACAACAATCATCTATGCTGCAGCAGCAAGTCCAACAACAACAAACAATGCCGCAGCAGCAGCAGCAACAAAATCAACATCCTATGCTGCAGCAACAACATTCTCAGTTCCAGAGGTCGCAGTTGGTTCTTCCCTCAAATCCTCTATCTCAGTTGAACGCAATCGGACAGAATTCCACTATACAGCTAGGCAACCATATGGTCAACAAGGCTTCACCTCTCCAACTTCAGATGTTGCAGCAACAACAGCAGCAGATGCAGCCACAACAGCAGCAACAACAGCTTGCGGCACAACAACAACAGCAACAGCAGCAGCAGCCGCAGATGCAACAGCAGAGGAAAATGATGATGGGACTTGGAACTGCTATGGGTATGGGAAATATGAGCAGCAACATGGTTGGTCTAGGAGGCTTAGGCAATGCCATGGGAATTGGAGGTCCGAGAGGAATAGGACCTGGAATATCTGGACCAATGACCCCTATGTCTGGCATGAGTAATGTGAGTCAGAACCCAATAAATCTGGGACAAACTTCGAATATCAACGCAATAAGTCAGCAAATTCAACAATTTCGTTCTGGACAAATAACTCCACAACAAGCTCAATATTTAAAACTCAGGATGATGTCCCAACAAAGAAATTTGATAGGAGGAGCACAATCAGGAATAGCTGGTATGGCAGGAAGACAGATGCATCCAGGTTCTCCCGGTCTTTCTATGTTGGGTCAATCTATAAACCGAGGTAATATGAACCCGTTGCAAAGGGGTTCAATGGGTCCAATGGGTCCACCAAAATTGATGCAAAATCTCTATATGAATCAACAGCAGCCACAACAGCAACAGCAGTTACAGCAACAACAGTTACAGCAGCAACAACAGCAATTGCAAATGCAACAACAGCCACAACAGCCGCAACAACTACAGCAACAACAACCACAGCAGCAGTTGCAGCAGCAGGCACAAGAAACAACCTCACCATTACAAACTGTTGTTTCACCTTCACAGGTAGGTTCTCCATCAACAATGGCAATTCCACAACTAAACCAACAACCACTGCAGCAGCCTAGCCCGCAGCAAATGGGACAGCGAACACCAATGAGCCCCCAGCTCAGTTCTGGAACTATTCACCCTATGAGTGCTGGTAACCCAGATGCTTGCCCTGCCAGTCCTCAGTTGAGCTCGCAGACCCTTGGCTCAGTTGGAAGCATCACAAATTCTCCAATGGATCTCCAAGTTGTCAACAAAAGCAATACGGCCAGCAATGCTTAATCAATCAAGTTCTGACACCTTACTTATCTCAGTCACTGAATTCTGCTCTTGTTTCTTCCACAAAATGGAGGATAATAATTAATTAGCTACCTGAACACGTATTTACCCCCAAGGATTGAAGCCAGGTGAAAAGAATGAAAATAAGAAAATGGTGAAAATCCTTGTGTTGTATAGTAATGTATAATCATAGTTTCATGTCCATATTGCTTGCTAATGGGAAATTTTGTAGCCTTATTTCAAACTTTTGTATTAGTACCTCAGAAGACTATAATATCTGTAGCTAGCTTGGATACTAATCTTGCAGTCAAAAGGACACTTGTTTATTGTGGTTTTCAATATTATGCTGTTTGTTTTAGCAGAAAAAGCATGACAAGATTGAGATGAGGCTTCTTTTTATCAATATGATTCTGTTCTGCCATAAGTAAATGATGTATGCAGACCAAGTTTCAAAGCATTGATGGAAGTCTGTCTTGGTCGGTTCTCACATGACTCCTGGTAATGTCTTTGATACTGGGACAGCCAGATAGGGCCATTGTGAGCTCCAATTCATCCTTCAGCATTTCTATGACTGTCCTCACGCCATTTCCCCCCTTTGCTGCCAATCCGAAGATGACAGGCCTTCCGACCTGCGGAGACAAAATATGGGCAGTATCACAAAATGAACTATAGACCTTAACTTAAAGCATTGGATAAGTACATAAACTTTCTTTTTTAGCTTTGATTACTCTCAACAATGGGCTTGCATATAGATACTACTTATAATTGTTTGTCATACGTATCGCCACTCTCCAGCAGAATTATGAAGGATTTAACAAACTTTAAATCATGTAGATATGCGGTTTGCTCACAAGAACTGCTTGTGCGCCAAGTGCTAAGGCTTTGAAAACATCAGTTCCTCGCCGTATTCCTCCATCAAATAGAACAGGAACCTTTCCTTTAACAGCATGAACCACCTGCCAGCACAGGAAAGAAAATGAAGGTAACATTAATACCCTCATAAAACTGGCTCCTTTCAGTTGCTCATGACTGAACGCTAACTCCTGTTATTATTTTAGCTTTGTAACCACAAATGGTCTAAATGCATCAATCAGAGTCGAGTTTCCACATTTCATGATGCTATGTATTTATGAGAACTAAATCACATTCATGCTGAGCCAAAGAGAAGCCAAACCGCAGGAAAATGTAATAAGAGTCCATCAGAAACTTATTTAAAACATTAACATTACTAATTCTAGTTCTTGGGGGCAAGTGGTACTT
Source organism: Breynia disticha f. nivosa (assembly GCA_948193385.1). Lineage (NCBI taxonomy): Eukaryota > Viridiplantae > Streptophyta > Magnoliopsida > Malpighiales > Phyllanthaceae > Breynia > Breynia disticha. The sequence continues at coordinate 10,185 of CANYCX010650650.1, forward strand.
CACCAAACAGTTTTAACTCGAAGCAAGTGAAAATTTATGACCACAACTTCCATTAGGAATCAACAAAGATGGGGGAAAGGAACATTGATTACCTCTTCTAAAACAGTGATGCTGGCAGGAGTATAGTCTAGCTGGCGAGCTCCATGATTGGAGACTACAATGCCCTCAACACCGGCATCCACAGCCTTGATTGCTGCAAATAGGTTTACAGCAGACAATCAGCTGTGGAGAAGGAATTACTTAAAAGAAAGAGAATATTGGTAAAATAAGTTCATTCGGGGGGAACCAATCTGGCCGCAAATCTAGAGAGCTGAGCACATAGTGTTAAATATTGAAATTGTATGACTTTCATGATGAAGTTATGGACCAAAAGATTTGCATGATGAAGTTCACTTGATTTATTTTGAAAATTAAATAGATAAAGAAATGTAGAACTGAAAGCACAGGAGTGTGAAGCAGCAGTCTTACCATCCTCGCGAGTAAGCACGCCTTTGATAAGGATCGGCAAGTTTGTAATAGACCTTAACCATTCTATATCCTGAAAATGTGGTCATAACAGTGAGGAAGTTTAAAGAAGCATATACAGACATAGGCCTTTCAAGGAAAAAAAAACTTGGTCCTTCCCTCACATGAAGCTGCAAAGACGAGGACCAAAAATTTACAACTTATTACCCTGTACACTTTCTGAAAAGCAATTTGGGAATCGTAATATGATTCCGATCATTCATACCTTCCAACAAAAAGAAGCATCATATATGTTGTTGGCATATGCTTCTAAACCTGAACCGCTATCCTGCAAGCATCCAATTCAAAACCAGAAATTAAACATGGTTTACAATTACTGTTACAATTCAAACAGAAACGTTTAACATATATTTGCATTAGGCAAAGGGACATCTTTGTAATGACAACTTTAAACACACAATTCATCAAAAGTAATGGCTCATCTGACAAACTGTTATATGAAACCATTAACTGGAAGCATGTTATCAAAGAAATCAAATAAATGAGTTGCCCTTTCACATAACAAGATGGAAAATTTCTATGATACATACGCGAAATGGAAACAAAGTTCACTCACAGAGGCAACTTCAGTTTGCATAAGGCCTTCAAAATTCTTCAAGCTGGGCGAAACCAGTCTGCATAATTTGTAAAATTAATTTGAATGAGAGTCATGCTTCTTTGATGTTAACACACAAACTGAGTTTTGAGCTTTATTTGGACTACAATGATGGCTCTCTTTAACCAATGCATAGCGAAAACGAGTCGGAGATAAGTAAAAGAAAAGAAGGTAACTGAGATATTTCTACTTGTTTTTTATGTCTGCCTCTCTTCGGCCAAGTCTGGGAGAATCCACAGTTAAAACAATAGCCTTGTACCCAGTTCTTTCAGCTCTTTGCACAATTTGAGCTGATATGTCTCGTCTCTTGAACACCTAATATAGGTAGCAAACACACAAGAATTTGTTATGTCTGATTAAGTAAATAAAGCACAACAAGCAATCTAAAATAGCAAATAAGAAGTACATACATATAATTGAAAGAACCGAATGCCATTGCAGCTAGAAGCAACATCTTCCACCGTGCAGGTAGAATTGTAGGACAAAATCTGCAATGAAGAAAAATCATCATTCACATTGTAAACCTGTATGAATTCACACGTTATATACGTAAATGATTTTCCTGTAGTACCATTATTGTATCACATGCTGCTGCAGCTCTAGCTGTAGCAACCTCACCTGCAAAAAAACAGATTCAAGTGAAGAAAACCAATTAAGATCAATAAAGCAACCAGAAATTCTTTCTAAAGCTTCTACAACCTTCAGGATGTGCCCACATATGTGTGGCTGTTGGACCAATCATAATTGGTGCTGAGATTTTATGGCCCAATACAGTAGTAGAAGTGTCTATTCTGGTTACATCCACGAGAACTCTTGGCCGAAACCTTGTAAAGAAGCATTGATTTGTCAGTAACTGCTTGAAACCATTTTTGCTTTAGTCATGAATAAAATGAAGAAGTTACGTTATTCTTCGAAATGCTTCAAGATTCTCCTTCAATGTATGTTGATCCTCTGCTCCTCCAGCGAAGAAATCGTAGTGCGCTTTCGGAAGAGCTTTCCTTGCTAGCTCTTGAAACTCATTAACATTAACGGGTTCACTTGGCATTATCCTTGACTCAAAAGTACAAGAGAACTAATAACAATCCTATTCATTCCAACATCAGATTTTTTCAAAAGTAAAGTCATTATTCTCCAAATTTATGCCATAGTGGAAAACGACTTCAAATAATTGGAATTCTCTTCACATCGCATTGCTGAGTATTCTCAAACGAAATCACAAGGTCCAGTTGGGAAATAACTAAAATTTGTTTCTCGAGAAGAAATTGGCATGTATTACAGAATTAATAGGCATAATAATTACTATGCACCAGAAAAAAGGGAAACAAATAGCAAGAAAGAACCATCTTTCGAAAGAATTATGTGATCAATCCCAAGATCACTCCTAAATTCAGCACAAGCTTCAAACCTTACTAGGCACTTCATTAATCACTCATCAGAATTCACAGAGCAGTGCAAAACAGTAGAATTAATCCTTAAAATCAGTGAAACAATAATAAAGATTCTCACTCTTAACCTAGTATGCCATTTCCGAGATCACAAATCATTTTAGAAAACCAATGGAAGTGATCGGCAACACAAGCAGCAACGCCATAACAACAAATAAACTGAAAAAACAAATTAAACTTTCGAACTGTACCAGTCAATTAATTGGAGATAATGTAAGCATTTTAAGTAATGAAAACATAGAAATCTTTAAGAGAGTGATGTGTTTTTTTTACCTGAACGAGAGTTGTACTATAGTTCTGGCTCAGATGAAAGCCGAGTACGAGTTACTTTGTGTGTGGGCATGGAACCTTATATTATAGATATAGACGTGGAGATAAGATTCAATGTTCTACTCCATTGAATAATGCTTTACAGATCATCATATAAACCTTCCGCCATTTAGCAACTGAATTAAATTATTTGCTACATATTTATAAATATTTATAATTTTTAACCGGTTCGATTGACCGAGTTAATAAATTTTACCGAATTTAATACATCATATATCTTTAATGAGAATTTGGACTAATTTAATGGTTGAATCGCCAAATTTTCTGTCCAATCGACCGAGTCGTTTTGAATTTTAGAACAGTGATGGTTTATTACTATGATAAAGTATTGTGACTCAATAAACATTTAAACAATTATTTTGAAAAGGCTAAACCAATCAAAACCGAGTTGTGATATGACTTCTGGTAATATCCTTGACAGTAGGACAACCAGATAGAGTCATGGTGAGTTCAAGTTCATTCTTCAACATTTCCAACACTCTTTGCACACCATTTTCTCCCATAGCAGCTAATCCAAACAGAACAGGTCTCCCCACCTGGATATAACATGTTTAACTGTATCACAATATGAGCTTTTAAATCCAGTAAACAAGAAATATGGAGAAGGTAATATGGAGTTAAGACTCACAAGAATTGCTTGTGCACCAAGTGCTAAGGCCTTGAAGACATCGGTTCCTCGTCGTACTCCTCCGTCAAACAGAACAGGGATCTTCCCTCCCACAGCATGAACCACCTGCCAGAATTAGATGCAGAAGGTGAAAGAAATATTGAATTGTTCATGTAAAATCAATAAATGTTTACCTCTTCTAAAACAGTAATACTGGCTGGAGTATAATCTAATTGACGAGCTCCGTGGTTAGAAACAATGATGCCAGCAACACCTACTTCTATGGCCTTAATTGCTGAAAGTTTATAGAAAAACAGTAAAATAAGATCTTCAAGTGGGGAGCTGATTTATCTGATATGAATTACAAATTCTTCTGAAATGATAAAGAACATAAGGAGTTGAAGCATCAGGGCATAAAACAATGATCTTACCATCTTCATGGGTGAGCACACCTTTGAGAATAATTGGCAAGTTTGTAATAGACTTTAACCATGCTATATCCTGAAATTTGGGCAAGCCTATTGTCAGAAGACTAAAGGCCATATTCTTGCACAGCAAGGAAATATGTTACAGACTAAAGGCAATTGCATTTTCCGCCAAGAAATGTAGTGTTACTGATACAAATTCTAACATTCATACCTTCCAACAGAGAGAAGCGTCAAGTGTGAAGTTAGCTAATGCTTCAAAACCTGAACCACTGTCCTATAATGATTCAAAACAGAAGTCAGAAAATTCAACAATTTGCTTCAGAATTATAGCTGAAACTCATACATAGGATGTGGTGTGTGTTTTCTAATTACAATTTCAGATGCAAAAGGTATCCTGTAGCATAACGTTATATCAATAAATTTGTTTTTCAGATAGCAAATGTTTGTACTTCTTTCTCTTGGCTTATTCTATTAAGTGAAACATGATTTCTTAGGCTTGTAACATATTATAGTAGAAATGAAGCTAACAAAGTACATTGCAACTCACAGAAACTACATCAGCAGATATGAGACCTTCAAAATTCTTTAAACGAGGTCCAACCAACCTGCAAAACATGAACCTGTATGAGATTCAAGTTACTTTTTTGATATTGTTTACCAGAACTATATAATAATCTATATGTCAGGTTATATAAATAACTTTTATTAAGCTATGTAGACCAACTATAATATTAAGATTAGCCACAGAAACACGAGAGAATTTGATATTTCTACTTGTTCTTTATGTCTTCCTCTCTTCGGCCAAGTCTGGGAACATCCACTGTCAAGACAATGGCCTTGTATCCACTTCTTTCTGCTCTTTGCACCAACTGAGCTGATACGTCTCGTCTCTTATAAACCTATCATGAACAGTAACACACAAGTACATTAATCAAGAGACGCAACCAATTTCTAATCAAAGCAACCAAATTCATTAAGGATAAAGCAAATACATATAATTGAAAGAACCGGACAGCATTACAGCTCGAAGCAATCTCCTCAAGTGTGCAGGTAGAAGTGCAAGACACCATCTGCAATAAACAAAAATCAGAATTTACACTTCAAACCAAGCTTTCAGGCTAAGACATTATTATTCCAGTACCATGATAGTATTACATGCAGCAGCAGCTCTGGATGTGGCAACTTCACCTGGCAACAACACACAACTGAAGTAATATAAGACCTTAAAAGTGACAAGTAAGAACATTTTCAGAGCTAAAAGACCTTCAGAGTGTGCCCACTTATGTGCAGCTGTTGGAGCAATCATAATTGGTGCAGAGATGTTATAGCCCAGTACACTCGTTGAAGTGTCTACTCTACTCACATCCACAAGAACTCTTGGCCGAAACCTTGAAAAGTTTGAATAGATCATCATGAACTGATAAAAAAATCTTTTCTGTATTAATCATAGTTAGTAGAATAAGTGAGTTACGTTATCTTCTGAAATGCTTGTGCGTTCTCCTTCAATGTGTGCTGATCCTCGGCTCCTCCTGCGAAAAAATCGTAGTGCATTTTCGGAAGGATTTGTCTCGCTAGTTCTTGAAATTCATTGACATTTACTGCTTCATTCGCCATTTTCCTGCAAAAAAGCTCATGATAATGATCGTCAGCAGCACCAACGGAACAAAAAACCACAAAAACCAGAATAAGTGAAGTACTGGTTTTAACTGAATAACTATTTTACCTTCAATCTCACAGAATGAATACCTTTTTGAACTGTTGGACTATGTAGACAAAATTTATAAGGATATATAAATGGGAATCGATTTCTCTTATGCCATTGCTGTTTACAAGTTCGATGAATCCAAAGAGTGCAACTGCTTTTATACTGTAACTTTGGCTTTGTCAAATTATAGTCTTTTTTTCTTGTATCTAACGATGGTCGATTACAAATTATGAAATTACATCGCTCACAGATTTACTAAATTTGTCATTTTGATTGTTAAACTTAAACGTTAGCAACTATATTTCGTCACTAAATGTGCAAGTTGCTAAATATATGGTCGCTTTGGCGACAAAAAAAATGTCACTAAACGTAACGTTTTTATTAAATTTAGCAACTAAATTTGGCTTTTATTTTTATTGGTAATTTGGTCAATAAATATAGTGTTATGTTATAAATTTATTCGAGTAGCGGTGGCTAATTTCATTTTAATATATTTTAAAATAATTTTTATTCAACTAAATTTCGTCACGAAAATGTGCAAGTTGTTAAATATATGGTTTTTTAATAGCAAAAAAATTGTCACTAAATGTAAGTGCGCTTATTAAATTTTGCACCTAAAAATTTATTTTTTATTGGTAACTTGGTCAACAAATTTAGTGTTATGCTGTCAATTTATTTGCATTGTGACGGCTAATTTTATTTTAGTATAGTTTTAAATAATTTTATTCAACAATTATTTTTGTTGAATATTAAAAAATTCGGGAAATTAATTAATGGTATCACATAATGTTGTTAGCTTATGCTATTAAGGCTCCATTTGTTTGGAAAAATTTATTTTTTGAGAAAATATTTTTCTGATTTTTCAACATTTGTTACCAACTAAAAATAATTCAACAAATTATAATTTAAAAATCAACGAAAAATAATAATTATTCTTAACATAATTTTAAAGAAAACATTTCTCTTATCTAAAATATAAAATTAAATTTTTATTTATATTTTTAAACATTTAAATATAAAATACTAAAAAATATAATTTCAAAAAATGAAATTCTAAATATAAAAAATACTTTCAACAAAAAATTAATTTTTTTCAAATAAATAAAGCATAAATGAAATATGTTTTTTTCGGAGTTGGAACATGTTACAGTAAATGAAGCTAACGAGGAAAGTGCAGCTCACATAAGCTACATCAACAGCTATGAGACTTAAAATTCTCAAAATGAGGAATAACAAGGCTGCAAAACATGAACGGGATGAATGATTTTTTTGGGTGAGAACGTCCTCACTTACTGTTAGTAATAATATTCTTATCATCGTTAAATTTTGTAATTTTTTATATGGTGCATTTATTTTTTATATAATATTTATGAAATTATGTAACTTAAGAAATAAAAATTACATAATATTTTTATTATATAAAAAAATTTATATAATTTTACATAACATAAAATAAAAATATTATCTTTAGTGATGACTATTTTATAAGTCCTTGATGCGCGCATAACATGAGCATAATTCTCATATTTTATTTACGTATTATGCTCGCATATTTTTTAAATTCTCCTTAAAAATCGCATTTTTCTAGATGCTTTTATTGAAAAATTCATTTAAGATTTAAAATGTGATTTACACGCAAAATAATTCATATCTTTATTAATTATCGATCAATTTTTATTGGGTTTATAATTTTATACGATAATTAATATTGTTTATGATTTTGAACAGATTTATATGCACGATAAAGGAAGAAATTAAGTCGAAATAGAAAGAATATGAGCCCAAGACCTAAGGACAAATTCATGCTGGATAGAAGAATGGATCACGCGAAACAAAACGAGAAATCCAAGTCTAGAGAACCAGGCATGACCTCGTGCCTGGGAGAATTTTTTGGGTCGTGCTGCTCCTGAAAGCATGGGTCGTGCCTGAGGCACGACCTCGTGTTGGGTTGAAATTTTGGCAAAAAGCACAGCCTGTGCTTGAAACACGACCTCGTGCCGACAAGTTATAATG
>CANYCX010650690.1:0-22223 GCA_948193385.1 Breynia disticha f. nivosa
GTGGTCTCCTGTGGTCTGTAAATGCTGGAATCTCGAAAGAGAGCTGGTTGGGCCGCCTCCTTGCTGGGCTAATCCGGACTAAATGGGAGGTCCTTGGGCTGGGCCGAGGCTAGCCTCCCCGGGGTTTACAGCCACGGTTTGCGAAGCAGGCCAGGGTGAGTTCCCCGTTATCAAAAAAAAAAAAAAAAAACTTCTCATGTTCTTTCACAAATACACCCACTAATTACTCAAATAACTTTCAAATTTGATAAAATTGAATTATTTTTATTAGGCGTAATATTCATGTAAAAACCCCAATAAATTTTTAAAAGGAAAATTATAAATTTGGCCAATAAAAATTTATCAACACTATAGTAAAACTCTTCAACTTAAGATCACAATTTGAATTGGTAGGTCTTAATTATGTTAATAATTTTTTATCAAGTATTATTTTTTATGATATAAATATTACAAAATTTAAATTCATATCATTCATATTGTGTTTAAATATATATTCATCAATCATATTATCATATCAGAAATTATTAATCTTTAGCTAAATATGAAATAATAATTGTTGTTGTTAAAGAATGTTGATGTTGTGCCAAGTCGATGGGAAACCGAACATAATCAATGTTTCAAATTGGGACCAAAAGTGAGGAAAGTACTTATATAAATTCATCTTGTCGCCCTTTCCTCATCGATAATATCACTAGTTTAACATCTTAGGAAAAGGCCATTTAGTTAGTACTCACTAATCTTAATTGAAACCTAATTAAGTTTGACCCTCTAACCTTTGATTTTATTTACAAATGACTGATTAGTCACTTTATTGTAAGTACCACTTGACAGGTGGGTCATTCTACCCTTCGTTGCGGTAAAAGAGGACAATCAGTATACTGAGTATGCGAGGTTCGGTCTCTGGTTCTATAGCAGTAGTAGGAACTAGGGAGGTATACAAACTCTAATCTGGTAGTTTGTTAAGTCTTCTTGAGATTCTCTGTTATTAGTTCTTAGGCTAGCCCGACCCCTTTCATAATTTTTTTTAGAAGTGGGTCATTCTACAACAACTAAGGTTAATACAATATCAATAAATGATTGTAGATAGCATAATAAAGCTTTTAATCCACTTTTTTTTTTTCAAACCAAGCTTTTAATCCACGTAGTCCTACTCTTCTCAACAAGCTCTTAATTAAGAATAGATTTAGAAAAAAATTGACACTACATGATATGAAATTAGATGGATTTAAAAAAAGTGTATGTGAGTTTAGATCGAAATGAGTTGATCAGTTAAAAATTCTATTAATCAAATAAATTCGACATAACCCTAACTAATTAATTTATTAATAATTAAAAAATAAGATATTTAAAATATTTAAGTGTGTAAATTAAAAAATATAGAATAAATGTATATAAAAATTTTGTTAAACGACTAAATTTATCTTGTTTAATAACAAAATAAATAACAACTAATTCAAAACATGTATTTTCTAACCTATTTTTGTATGTTATATTCATGTTTATTTGAAATATGAATTACAACGATCGTTCTTATGTGAATTGAAAGAAAAAAAATATTTTTTTCTATCAGACAATGAACAAATAGAAATTTAGCTCTTAATGAATTACTTCATGAAACCTCCCAAAAATTTAACAAATGCGAAAAAAGCAGACACGATAATACGACAAGACACAAAATTAAATAAGTTGGAATTGGATAGAGTAAATATATTTGGGTCATAATGGATTGATTCATTTATGAAGCGTTAAACTTGAAAATGAATTGACACAACACGAACCCCAACAACACGACACGAAACAAAATTAAACAAGTTAGGTTTGGATAGAGTGTAAATTTAGTTGACTCTTTTTTTACCGTAAAAATTGAGCACAAATTGACTCGACACAAACCGACACAACAACACAAACTATCAACTCTAATTAAGAACAAAACGACCATTAACAAAACCATAAATCAAAATATACCATCTAAATGCACCTTAGTTAAAAAAAAAAAAGCACTCTTGAACAATTTTGAGTTGATGTTTGGCCTTTTCACCAGATCACTTTTCTCTTTTGGGTTGCTCTTTTTGATAGATTTATTGCATTTCTAAAGTTTCCTAATTATGTGAGAGCTATTATTGGGAGCAGAATCATTTCTTTTAGTTAGTCTTTGAAGGAATCTTCAACAAGAATGGTGTTTTTTTATCCAAATTCATTCATATTAATTATTGTAGGGAATGCTGCCATGTGGTTAGATGATAAATATGCACATTTTATGAGAGTGACTGCTTACTTTAAGATGTTGCATCGACGTGGTTGTCTTTTTTTTTTTAATCTTATCATTCCTGTTTTTATTCATTTTATGATTTTACATTTTTACTTTAAGAAAAATAATCAATTTTGACGGACTTGTTTTGACAAATTTCGTCCGTAAAAGGGTAAATTTGCAACGGAATTTGTTGCTCGTTGTAATTAAAGGCATCAAAAAAAAATTATGATTAATTTTGATGGAAAATTTAGATGAACTTCATAAAAGATTCATTGCGAAAAAATTCATCAGCACATTTGTGTTTTCGAGATATAGGAATTTTGCAACGAATGTCGACGCATTGTATTACGTCGGAATTCGCTGCAAAACACTATCCCAAAAAAGAGTTTTTTCCGACAATTCATATTACAGCAAAATTCGTCAGTAATAATATGGACGAAATAATCCTTCTTTTTGGCCACGGGAGACTCCATAAGTTGTTCAACACTTGGAATCTAACATCTATTTCAGCCGGAATTTTATTTCCGACTTCCTTATTGAATGCATTCAGTTTTTCTTTGACCGAGAATGTAAATGACTCGAGTTGCTCGCTAGTAATTTAATATTCGGCTTGAAAAAAATTCGTTTGTAACTTGATTCGATATTAAATGAGTCGAATTTAAACAAATTTTCCAGCTCATTGTATAAACAAGCTGAACTTGAACAATATAATGCTTACGAACAAGTCCATTTAACATTTGTGAATAAACTTAATTACACATTTATTTTTTATATTAATATGCATTTTTATATTTTTTTACTATATTTAAATAAGTATATAATTTATTTTTAAAAAAATTAAAATTAAAATAAAATTATATTTTAATAATTACTAACAAACTAAAAATAATAAATTTATTAATATATAAAAAATAAAAAGAGATCATAATATTAATAAACGTGTTAATTTTTAATTTTATTTAAAACAAAACTTTCTTTGATTTTTATTTTGTTAAGTTCGAAAAAGCTATTCAACTGGCTTTGAACTCGATAAAAAAATTGGTTCGAACTGGTGATATTTTAAATAAACCGACGTATTAATAAACCGCAAATAAAACACATTTCTAGGGGAGTTTTACTATGAGTCCCTATAAAAGGAAACTCAATGAGGCAACGAGTTACAATCATTATATTTGGTAAAAATAAATCTAGACCTTTTATTTATTCAGTAAAAAACATTTTTAATTTTAGGTAATCTGTACAGTTTCAATAAAACAAAGAAGGTGACTCATTGAGTCATCTCCCTCAAAATCCTCATATTAAAATTGACCCATTTCTAGTCGTGGTAACTTAAAAAGATATGAGATGCAGTGTTCATGTTAGGAAATTTCTGCCAGCAACCCATTCTTCAATCCAAAAGTGGATCATCTCATAAATTTTACAACGATTCCGCTACAATACAAAACTCAACTTCAAGACTCAACAAATCCTGCAAAATTTCACATCTTCTCAACTTCCTCTTCGTTATCTTGTAATATATATCACTATATTTATAGGTTGTTCATTTATAATCCTCCCATCTGTACCTTTTATCTGCAAAATTCATCGTGGATTCACTCTATACATCATCTTTTCCTGATCTTTGAACATTTGTTTTCCAGCTATATCCCTCAGATTTTGCATCCTCATCGTCTTCCATGCTATCGCCCCCTGTAATGGAAGTTCCTCCGGTGTTTCCAGTTAACTGAAGGGGACCCTGTGGTGATCCAGGTTGTGAACTGGTAACCTTGGAGGACTCGCTGTTGTATTGATCTTCAGACATCCATAAACCCCCCAAAGCAACTTCAGATTGATTTGCAGGGGTAACCGTTGCAGATGGCATTCGAGTATGAAGTCTATATTTCTGCGGTAACACCAAAGAGTTCATCGTTACACAAATTGAGCAATTAAAGCTTCTCTGATACACTGGTGGAAATGGAATGAATCAGAATACAAACCTGTAGATGACTCTTCACTTCATCGTTGGTTAAGCCGTCGACATGCATTAGTTCTCTAATCTGCTTTGGAGTAGCAGCTGTAAAAGATCGACATAACACTAGTTGGATACTTTAGATGAGAAGCAAAATATGAACAGATAATGCATTGGCACTAAGCTACATTCATGGCTAGCATGTTCTGCTAGTTTTCAGTCACAACCAATTTACACAAATCAGTTAGAGCAGGTCTAATGCATTGGCACTAATCCACATTCATGACTTTCACAAACTTATATGCTTCGAAGAATGCAAGACTGATAAGATCACCAAAAGATCAGAACCAAATGATTAAAGCATCATTCAAACTGAAGCTACAGCTTATGCTACCTTGAGACCCTCCAAGTTGCTGTAAAGCATGGACAAAGCGACGGTGCAACTCAGGAGACCAGCATCTTCTCTGCTTCCTAGCAATTTGCTGTTGAGGATGCTGTGGTCCATCTCGTAAACTCGACTGCGAATTAGGGGCTGAAGAAGAAACCACACTACAGCAATTAGTCCTCGGACTTGACTCTATCCTCATGTTCTTCAATCCAGGAGTCAAGATAGAGAGCCCTGGAACCGGTAATTCCTCTCTTCTGATATTCTCATTTTTTGGAAACACAGCATAACTCTTCAATGGCATAAAAGCTCTAGCTGCAGTCCTACTTTTACAATCTTGGAATGTGTTCTCATTACCATACTGATTTCCTTTCTTATTACCCTATCAAAAACAAAAACACAATCAATTTGAGTTCTAGAAACACATTTTAAACACACCAATTAACTTAAAAAATAGTCTTATTGTGGTTTGAATCCAAGTTTCACCTTAGATTCGAGTTTTTGAGTTTGTTTAGGAGTCAAAGCAGAACTTAATGTTGGATGATCATCAGTATTCCACAGCTGAACAGAGCTCATCCAAGTTTTCTTATCTTTAGAATCCTTGTCTTTCTTAGTAGGACTATCTTCATTATGATTATTACGATCATCATCACCGTAATCATCATCACAGTTCTTCTTCAATGGGATAAATTCTTCAAACACAGGTTTGTAATTATTTGATGCTGCACATTGCACTATCTCCTCCCTCAACAACACAATAGCTGCGAAAACAGTAACAAAAATGAACCATCAAATATTATATCAACCAACAAAAAAACTCCAAATAAAAACGCCATTTATGAAAAAACACCAAATAAAAAAACCAAAAATATTTTTTTTTATAAAACTCGACGAATTTGCAAAAAATAATACCATCATTCAATAAAAGCATGCAAAGAGGAAGCTCTCTTTTAAAAGCATCGATCTTTTTCATTTCTTCTTCTAATCCTTTCAAGAATCCTTCAAATTTTGAAACTTTGAATGAAACATCCCCGATCATTGAAACTTCCCTTAGAAAATCATCGATCGTCTTTGGAACAAAAGTTTTTGCTCTCATTTCCAAGCTAATAAGTTCGTTTGGAAGCGAACCCATTTTTCCTAAATCTATATTTCACTCACCAGCACAAAAAAATGAACATATAAAACCGACCCTTGAGAGGTTTCGAGTTTTTGGTGGATTTGGTAGACGGAAACAGTGTGAAGAAGCGCAGGAGGGGAGAGAGAGAGAGAGAGAGAGAGAAGGGTGAGATCTACGAATATATAGAGAGGTGTGATACGGAGTGCGATAAGAGTGTTTCTGAAAATAAAATTTGTCAATAGGGACTAAATTGATGTTTCGTACTAATGCGAAGAATCTAGCAACAATTCCCGATCGCTTCTCCGCATATTTTATCTGACTCAGTTTTCCATTTTTGGTCATGCATCTCCCTGAGTTCACTCGTTCGTAACCGGTCACTCTTTTTCGTAACATAATTAGAAATATTCTCATGTATCTTCAAAAATTTTACAATTTTTAAAAAAATAATAATTGAAATAATTAGATTTAGTTAAATTATGTGTTATTTTTATTATATTTTAAAAAAATTTGTTGACAACTCTATCATTAAAAAATTTATTTTATAATGAGAAAAAATATTAATATATTTATCATAAAAGAGTTTTAAAAAAACAAATGTCTATATAATTGTATATTGTATATAAAAAATATGTCCATTGTTAAAAAACATATATTTATCTCTAGTTTTAAGTTTTATTGACATCTTTCTGTTTTTATTTTTTATTTTTTTCTTTTCACGCTCACCAAATGTTATAAATTAAATCCGAAAATGTTTGATTTAAAAAATTATTCAATTTGAAAAATTAGAGATTCGTTATAATAATTACTTTTTGCTATTATTTTTATATAATGGATCATTTAATACTAAGTGTATCTAGAAAATCAGTTATTTTAACACATTAAAATTTAAATGTTTGAATGAAAGCAGTATAAAATTGAAGAAATTTTAATGTTTCGTTTATTAATAGTCATGGGGAAGCAAACAACTAATGAATCTTGTAAAATCTTTAGCATTTTTCAAATATAAAATCTAGTTTGGTTCATTTTTTTTGTTTCGAACATGCCAAGAAAACGTAATTGTAAAAATAGACTTACGAACGACAAAGAAAGAATACTTACATAATTGTAAAAATAGAGTGACTTTTATTATGTATAAATGTATATTGGTAATGTCTAATTGAATTCTAATACAATTAAAATTGTGCAGATGATATGTTATATATTTAAATTCTAGTAAATTAGGATTATTTATTGTTTAGATAAAATGTTGCATATTTAAATTCTAAATGAATTTTATTACAATTAAGAATATTTATTTAATAATAATTATTATTATTATATATATATATATATATATATAATTATTTATTTTATTGTAGGTACACTTGTCTTATAAACTCGTATATAATTAGCATATTAATATTTTTATCCTCATTTATAAAATAAAATTTTAATAAAAATTTTTTAATAAAAAAAGTAAGAATATAATAAAAATAACACATAATTTTTTATTGTGTTTATTTTTATGAAACGGAATAAGTATGAGGTTCCTTGTGTTTTATTTATGTTGGCCTTTTAGATGGTGGAAGAGTTGGTGGGGGTAACCTCCATTTGCCTGTGAAACCAATTCCTTAAATATAAGTTTTTTTTTTATTACTTTTCCTGCAAGAAAAGACATGGACGGTCCTCAAGCTATGAGAACTTTTTTATTTTATTTTATTATTATCTTTCAATTCTTTTCTCTATTTCTTTCCTTTAAATATGTAGAAAATTCATTTCAAGAGGTATTCACTTGTGAGAAATAAATAATAATAATAAGCTTTTAAAATTAAAAGGATAATTTTTTAAATTTAAGAACATGTAATAAATTTCATAAAACCTAAAACAGATAAAGGGCAATACAAAAATTTAAAATTAGTATGTCCTATATCTTTCAAAAAAAAAACGATTTTTGGGAAAGAAATAAAAAAAGGTTTGAAGTGAAGAAAGTTGTGGAGAAAGTCATTCCAAAAACATCAAAATCAAGCTAGAAAATTTCTCATCAACTTTTTTTCTGTCCCTAAAGTTAATCATTTTTTTGTTTAAAGGTGTGAGATGAGTCGTTTCTTTTAAGTTTTAGTCTTACAATTTTGAACTACTCTTGCTAAAATACACAACTCTATGGAATAATTATACTTTTTATCTTTTTAATTAGAATTTATTCAATAAAATTTTTTATATTTATACATTTTTAATTTTATTCGTCTTTCTAAAAAATATTTAATTCTCTTTAAAAAAAACTACTCCATGTAACTATCTTTATTGAGTAATTGTAAAAAAGAATAAATAAATAAAAATAGATTAGAACTGTTTTACATCTTACGTGAACTTTTTAGTGTTAGGAGTTTTATAGCCGTAAAAACCTCAACTTTAATTAGTCAATTTTTCCTACCCACAATATTTTTTTTTCCACATCAATTCATTAAATAGTAAAAGTTTTATATAGTTAAATTAAGAGGTAACTCTTATTAATAATATCTAAGCCATGAATTCATGTTAGATGTGTCATATTGTGTCGTACTATTTTCTATCAAATATTATTATTTGTGACATAAATATTATAAAATTGAATTCGTATCATTTATGTCATGCCTTAAACTTGTACTCACAAATTATGTTATCATGTAAAAATTTAACAACTTTAATAAGAACTAGCATGCCATAAGTCAATAATCATTTAGTACTTTCTTCCTAAATTAATGGACAATTTTAAACAATTGTAGAAATTAAAAAATTTGTAGTTAATTGAGTTGCAAGTTATAGTTATTATATAATTTTAGAAGTTTGTCCTTATGTAATGACTATGTTAATTGAATAATAAATATTTAAATAAATTAATATGTATTAAGAAGATGATAACATTATAAATTTGACAAGAATAAAAATAATTTTTAACTATATACACTAAGGACACACATGGTTGGGGTAAGTGAGAAAAAGAAATTGTATTTTTCAGAAAGTATATAAAACTGTCTTGTTTGGTTACATTTCTGAATTTATTTTTCGAGAAGTCAACTCTCTGGTTCTCCTATTCAAGGAAGTTATATAGTATCTAATTAGTTATTGAAGACGACAATTAAGTAAATATCAATATTAATTGATAAAAAAATCACTCAATATTATCTACTTCTCAAAAAAATATAATTTGAAATAAACAACATTTATTTTTACTTCACAAAAAATTAATTCTCAAGAAATACAACTTCTTAAAAAATAAATTTCTCGATAAGTCTATTAATCGGACCAAAGTGATCTGCAAATGATAGTGGAAGAAGATGTGTTCTTATAGTCTAAAGTCGTTATATTAATTGATAGGATTTGGTTAGTTAGTAGGGCATCCGTATGATTGTTGCATGTGCTGGTTCAGTCCTTTTCTCAATACCAAAGAGAATCAACACTTGTTTCTAAGACTGATCAAAAATCTGCCAAATCACTTAAATTGACTATCAATCGATTAAACCGAATTAAAATTTAGGATAAACACTATAAGTGGATAAGTTGGTGGTTAAATTTAGAGAAAATCACCAAGAGTGTTTGGTAGATGGTTTTAATTTTTTAAAATCCACTCCTAACCAAACCGATCCACCATGTACTTATCTTAAAGAAAAGTTAAGTATATACCATTAACTAAAATTTTCCTTAACTTCTTTTACTCTTCATATTCTAATTAATAAATTATAGTATATAATTTTTTAGATCTTAAATGAAAGAAGTGAATAAAAGTAAAGATTAATGAATATAATTTTATTTGAGGACTTTATTAGAGTTTAATTTAAAGTGAAAACATTGTTTTAGTTTATTATTATGTTGATTTGAACTAAATGTTAGTATGCTATTATTTAAATTGAAGATGGTTTTTTAAGTTGCAATAATTTTTAACTTAATATTTTTTTTCTAATTAATTCTTTTTTAATGTCTTTTTCTTTTTGGTAACCACTCAAACTGATCAAACCGAACTACTATTTAGTGGTTAGGTTTGGGTGGATACATTAATAGAGTGAATAGGCTGGTGGTTGACTATTTACCCAACCACAAGGGTGGATAGGTTAGGTGGTTTAGACAAATAACCGACTAAACTTATCCACGATCAATCCTACTTGTTCCTGCTCTTGATTTAAAATCATCCCAATTCATTCACATCTTCCTTCAACGCTACAAAAAACCATTGTACGTTTCAAAAAATTATGCCAAATAAGTAACGCGGAAATAAAAAAACAACTCAAAAATTTATGTGGGTTGATCGATGTAATTTATGTCGATAAACAAAGAACAAATTATTTTATTTTTCAGTTTGTAAAAGTCACACAAAAGAGAAATACAAGTCACTGAATATAGACTTACACAAGCCACAACACAAAACCCTAAAATTAACCTAATTTTATCCTGTGTTGGGCAACACAACTAGAAAAGTGACATTTTTACGAATGGATTCTGACGAAATTCATCAGAAAATGTAATTTTTTTCTATACGATTCTTCAAAAAAACGGTTGTGGAAAATAAAGGCGTTGAAAAATGCATTTTTCGGCAAATTTCGTTGGAAATTTCCTATGAATAAAATTTCGTCAGAACTTTTTTTTGGTCAGAAACCTTTTTCCGGCACTAGAATTTTGTTGAATATTTACGACAAAATTTACCAGAAATTTTCCGGTGCCACAAAAAAATCCAGTGAAATTTCGCTGAAAAAACAATTTACTATTATTTTTTAAAATAATTATAATATTATTGTTATAATAATAATAATAATAATAATAATAATAATAATTGTTGTTGTTGTTGTTATTATTATTATTATTATTATTATTGTACTATAATGAAATTATAGATATAAAAAAAGATAAATAAAAAAATAAAAGGTTAAATATTTAAATGAAACAAATGAATAAATAAAAAAAATATATAATTGAATGAAGAAAAAAAACTAGAGAGAGATATGAGTTAAGAGACAGAAATTACTTTAAGTTAATTGAAGGAGGATTGTGGGTATATAAAAAAAAATTTCAACAAAGTTTTTTCGAAATCGTTGAATTTTTTTTGGAGGAAATTACATGAATTTGAATATTTTGAGGGAAAAGGTTTATTTTTTCCTAAAAATTCATTTTTTTTGTAGTTAAAAAATTTCCAACTAAATTTGTCAAATTTCCCACGAAATTAGGGATGACAATATGTATCTACTCAACAGTTATCGATTCGACCAATACCCAATCAATACAAATATTATTCACTTTAAATGGAGATGAGTATTGGCACGAGTATTACCCGCATTTTAGTGTGTGAGTATGGATATAGTATGAATATTATCACACTCATATCCATACTCATTTGACATTATCCATACTCACACACATTACTGGTATCCATACACATATTTCAACCTAAAATCTACTTAATGTCTCTCTCACCTTTCGTTATTTTTACAATTTACCATCTTACCAGTTCACATCAATCTTAGTCATTATTTTTACAGACTCTCCTTCTGATGTCTTTTTTTACATAATCTTCTCCCTCATTGATTCATTTCACTTTCTTCTTTCTTTTTCTGTTTTAATTTTATTGAATAGCAATATTTCTGTTAGTAGTAGTGTGGTACGACAAAATCTTTATGGACTGAAAGTTTATAGTGTAATTTTTATCTATTAAGTTATATTTTAAATTAATATTATACTTATTTTTTTGTTAATTAATTGAATTTACACGACGGGTAAATAGATATTCAAAATGGTGAGTGGATGCCCAACGGGTAGGATATGAGTAACAATCTTGTCTACCTGCACAAATATGGATAAGATATGAATATAAAATATGAATTTTGAGTATGGATAGTGGTATATCTTACCCATATCCTACCCATTGCCATCTCTATAAGTTGGAATTTTTTCATGAATTTTGTCTGAAAATTTTTAACAAATTTTAAAAAAAAATTTACAAAAAAATTAAGGGGAAATACCAAATTTTTGACAAAAAAGATATTTTTTATCGATAGAAAAGTTCTGATGGAATTCGACCGAACTTTTAAAAAATTTTTTTTTTAGGTAAAGTCCTTTTGACAAATTATTTTTTTCTGTTGCTGAAAAATTTTCATCGAAATTCATCGGAAATATCGCCAGAAAAATATCATGTTAAAATTTCCGGTCAACGGAAATTTTTCGACGAATTTCATTGGAAATTAATTTTTCAATGAAATTCGTCAGAAATGAAATTTACAGTTGTGTAACTAAAACATGGTCTAGACTCTGTCCGTGTAATCAAACGGGCCTTGAACAGACATTATATGGTCAATTACACGTTTATATAATCTGCTCGCGTAATCATTAAACGCTCGTGTAAAAATTACACGTCCGTATAACGTGATTTTGTAATTCATAATAACTCATTCAACAATCTATATACCGAAGCATCTCCAAAAACTTTTCACTCTCTATCAAACTAAATTTATACATCTTCTTGGCTCCAACCATTTCTAAAAAATCAATTCAACCAACATTAAAACATTTATTCAAACTAAAGTCTAATTCTATAAGTTTCGAATTCTCATTCTGAATATTTATTTGTCAAATTTATTCATTTTATCATTTATAAAACAACTATCAAAGCACATTACAAGTTTTCAGCCTACTAGTTAAGAGGAATAGTATTTGATAATTAACACTTCAATAAAATTCTGAAAATAGATTTGCAACATACAAATTACCTTGTTTTATCAAATATGAACAATTAACATGTTTTTAGCATATAATATTTTAGAATTACACTTTTTTTTATAAAGTGTTATGCCATTCTATTCATTTTTACTGTTTCAAAATTTGCAATTCAATAATTGATGCAAATTTCAAATGTTATGTTCTCATGGTTACCATTGAATCAAATAGTTACGCTATGTTTGCTTTGAGTGTGGCGATGATATGTTAATTTATAGTATCGTATGTTGTACGAATGGATAGTATAGTTTAAATTACAAAATTATCGTATCTATCAATTTAATGTGTTATAATGTTCATTGTTTTACTTAACATTTTCAAGCATTATGTCAATTATACTATACATTAAAAAGCCAAAACAAACATGATTTTTTAATACCATATTTAACATTGGGGTTTTAGCATCTTCAGTTAATGTGTCAGAAATATACGCGATAGACAAGCAACGAGTAAAAAGAAAATACATAGAAATTATGTGGATCGGTTAATGTGATCTACGTTCACAAACAAAGAAATAAGCTATTCTATCACTTAGTTAGCCAAAATGCAACATGAGACAAATATAAGTCACTATATATAAGTTTACACAAAGTTATTTCACAAAAATATCACGGAATAACCCTAGATTTGTATTTGTTGTGCTATGACACAGTCATGTAACATAAAACACAATTTGAGTTGCGTCTATGTAACACATCAGAGTTTAAATATGACAAGATGATCACTAACACAATATTACGAATTGAGTATTCACGATTGAATATAAGTGTGTTAAAATTCAATAATTCACATAACTTAATCTATCGATTCATGAAATGGTGGATTTACTTCTCATGTGCCCAACAAATCCAAAATGCCAAATTGAACATTTAAAATCAATCATCCACAAAGAATTAGCAGTTGGCAGGTTTCTTTCTCAGAAAGGGAAGCATCTTCATAACGCATGTCATTGGATTGGGATTGCCATTAAACGAGGAGACTTGTCAAATAGTTGGAAATCAAGTATTTTAATACTCCTTCCGTTTTATAATATGTTGTTTAAAAAAATGTGTTTTTTATATTATATATCGTTTTATATTTTTAATATGAAATTTAAATTTTGTTTCAATATTATTTTTATTAATTTTATATTTTTAATATAATTTTCATATAGTGGTTTTTTAGACGTACTTAAATAAAAGAGTATAGTAGTCAATTGATCAATGTATTATGATATATTTTTAATATATGTATAAAATTTTAAACGACATATAATTTAAAACGGAAGGAATATAATTTTCCTGCAATGAATAATATTATTTATTAAATATAAAGAATCTACAATGGAATGGTAACGATTAACGAAGAAAAGACGAGCTTTTACAGGCAATTAGATTCCATTCCATGCCCTTCTCTCTTCTCTTCCATAGAATTGAGAATCTCATGAAAATTCTCTAATGGGATCCACTTCTTTTATCATTTTTCAGGGTTTTTTTTTTCTAATTTTTTATTCTATCTAAAACGTGTACTTACTCATTGATTGGATCCACTCCAGCATCTCCATTAGCTGTGTCTGATGCTTGCTTCCAAAGAATCTTACATGGCTTCTTATCATAACTTTTTTTCTACCTCAAACTGTTGTACTGTCCGGGACGATCGTTCTTCCTTGTCGTGTATACTTTTATATTGTTGTTTTAAATCTGCTGTGTCTCAATTCCTGAGGATTCAAACAGTACTTATGGCTTGCTCTATCTCCTCCATACTGGTGTGAACAACATCGATCTCTGCAACTTATCTAAGTGCTCACCTTGTTTTTCATTCTTGTTCCAAACAACTAGAGATTGGCTCAAAGTCCTGAAAAATTCTCTGATTTCTGGTCTTCCATAATTCCAATGCAAGAATTAACCAAAGTGTTATTCGAAAGTAAAGCTACAGTTATTTTTAGTGAGCATTAATTGTCATTGCATATAAAATCAACTACAGATGCAGGCATGATCCAAGAAAAACCAAAGTTGTAAACAACGTTGTTTCATCACACTTTTGCAAAATGGCGTTAAATAAAAATGCCAAGAAGAATAGCCTTATGCAGTAACAAACATGTAGGTTTAGAGGAACTAAAGATAAAAGAGATCTCTCCTAAAAGGCATCACAAGTCTATTAGTATTCTTCCTCAGCTTAAATTTGGTCAGTTCTAAGAAAAGATATTCACAACCAAATGATATTAAAATTTGTCGTTTACAACAGCGTTCATGCACAATCACACAAGGTACTGGATCTGTTTATGATTATTTTAACAAGTTGAACTCTGTTTGGGAAGAACTGAAACTTTGCATCCCTTTTCTCGTTGCTTATGTGATGGATGCAGTGATAATTGTTTTACTATATTTGTTGAGACTCGATAGAAAATTTATTCGTTCAAATTTTTAAATGACTTGAATGAATGTTACTGTTAAGACTCAGATTGTTTCTATGAGACCTATTCCCAATCTTGATGATGCTTTTAACATGATATTGAGAGAAAAATCTAATTTTTTCTATCTTCTTTTATCGTCACGTATATATCTCCGATATAGTGTGAGAGTCACTCTCGTAGTGCAATGGTTTAGAGCGCTCCCCAGCCTTAAGTCGGCCAATTAGCAAAACTGGCATTCCAAATCCATCCATCTTTAATGCAACACTAATCAAAGAATACCAACTTTGTGAAAGAGTAGAACTCCTGGCAATTTAAAGATACTATCTTGACTTGTTTCTAAAAGCAATTTATTGGTTTTTTTAGTGTTGTTATGACTAACATTCATTAATAAGCTACAAAAACAAAAGTTCTAAATGAGGCGAGCATGTTCTTCACATTATTTCACATTGTTGTTAAAGCGTTAGACGATACACTGTATGTATTCCACACTTTTTTGTGAATATCCACTTTCACATCCTCAAGGTTAGTTGTCCAACACTTTGCTACAAAAAAATTGTTTGGAAAGTGAGAAAATGAACAAGTGTGAAAAAAAAAAAGAAACAATCTTCTAATTATAAGCAAAAAAAAGCAATTATGGTATTTTCTTAAATAAAATACATCATTTATAGCAAAACTAGTCATTAAGTCATAAAAAAAAAAGCTTTTGTTGAAGATTCAAAGATAATATTACCATTGAATCTAATTAGATTGTTGATCTCGTTCAGATCAACTAACCAAATTAAAAAAAAAATAAACAAGTAGAACTCAACAGTTTCGCGCGTTGCATCTTGCAAATTGGAACACACGGACGGGACGCGTCATGCATGCCCTAATTAGGTTATACTCCTGCGCAACCCATAATAAATTACATTAAGACTGATCAAAAAATCACCAAACCACGCAAATCGACCACCAACCAATCAAATCAATCCGTAATTTTGGTTAACAACAAAAAGTTGAAAGATTGATGGTTAGATTTAGAACAATCACCAAAAGTGATTTGATTTATGGTTTTGATTTTTCAAAATCTACTCTTACCCGAACCAATCCACCACACACCAATCTCAATATATAATTTAAACCAAATATATAATCTAAACCACCAATCTAACTAATATATTTTTGCTGTTAGATATGAAAAAAAAATTAATCTGAACATTTAATTTGTCCAATAAAATCAAATATTTAAATTTATTTTCTCTGTATTTAACATCGCCAGATTATTACCTCATTAACTATTCCCTTAAAGAGACTCATAATAAAAATTAATGTAGTGTCTTAAATCATTACACAATTCTTAGACAATTGCAAAATTTAGAAGTTAAATTGGATAACAAGTATTTGAATGAATAGAACTGTATAACAAAAATAAGAATATCATTAATTTAACAAACATGAAACTAAGTTTTAAATAATAAATAATATATATAAAAATAAAAATGATCTGTGCTTAGATTATATATTAAAGCTTGTTATTGGAATTAAAATCTCAACAATTTCTGGATGCATCCCTACATTTGTGTATGGAAAACCTATATGTCAGATGCTTAGATTATTTCAGTTTCTATCGTATTAACAAAGATGGCAGCCACAACAAAGAAGAAGGATTGTGTCGGAAAAGATCATCAAACTCCAAAATTTCCTCTATACTTCCAACAGCACTTGAGGTAACTCAGCACTGTCATTTCAATCTCCTAATTCCGGATAATGTTAATGAAACAACTCACCCCATGTTAGAGAAGTGATAGATGTGTTGAAGACAGCCATAACCATTATTCAATTTTCCAGTTCTTTCAAGCCACCAAGACTCAAAGAAGAACCTCACCATATTCATTTCAGGCTTCCGCAAAATCGCTCTCCTCTAATTCACTGTTCCGTCTTAACAAAATGAGTGGTCAGAAGCTGACGGACCAATACGACATTGAAGGAAGCTTGTCATCACTAATGATTACCTTCCTATCAGATGGATCCTTTTAGAAAAAAAAAAGTTCAGTACGACTCGAGTTGAGTTGAATGGCAAGATTCTAAAACAAATGTATCAATCCAAAATTATTAACCAAATCCATGGAAACTCCATTAAGCTTGTAGCAACCAAATGCAATTAGAGAAGTACATTCAGACAGGAAAGCAATTTAAGACATACACATATTTCCATTTTGCTCATCCTCAGATATCAATACTAGGATAAGCTTTCTACATGCAATAAACCCTTCTTTTTCATTGAGATCATCTTTCATTTTATCATCCAAAAGAAAAGATGCTTTAAGATTTGATTTATAGGACATTAGGATAAGATCCATCTCACATCTCGCAACTCAAAGATTCCATCAAAAATACATGAGTGCATGCCGGTTTTTAAGCCAGAATTTAAAGCCTGGTGGTGAGCAGGTAACTAGATGTCAAAGTAACCACAAAAAACACCTTGCATGAGAATTTTAATTCATTATCATTCAGTCAGGTTTTTTAGTTTGGTAAGGAAATGATATGTGCCAATAAATTTTACTAGAGCTTGCGAAAGTAAAAGAGGAGTAAGGATACCTCAAGTTCCAGTCTTCTGCTGTTTTTCCTTCTGCTTCTGCTTCAGCTCATCTAGATCTGGTTGGTATAGAAATTGCCAAAAAACAATGCTTATTTCCACAGACAAGTTGGTTTGTGTCACATATGGTAGCATAAAACAATTTGTTTTAGACCGATGAATAAATTATACAATCAACAAGCTGAAATTCGCACTTATTAGCTCACCTTCTCTAGCATGCTTGATGTGTCTTTCCTTTTGTGAAGAATTTCCTGAAGTTACAAGGTCAGGCAGGGCAATAATTAAAAAATTAATCATTTTATTCAAGTAAATCGATAAAGAAAACCAGCTTTTAAATTTAATAATAGCATAATTAAAAATTAAGGGACCACCATGTCAGATGATGTTCAGTTGAGCAAACTTCATAAAAAGATATCAACAAACCGATGAGTACAATAATTGCAGACAATCAATCCCCAGCAGTGTCATTGATATGTTTATCTATGTGAATGGTGTCCTCCAATCTATAAATACTCTATAAGCTGGCATCGTCTCAAAGTATTTGTGATGGACTATATGAAGCATAACCAAATCCCAAACTTGACCTATATGAAGCATAAATTAAAAGAAAGCCATTTAAACACATACCAGCTTCCTCTTCTAATGGCCAAATGTGCTTGGATAATTGTTTGTTCATCTGAAACATGTTGATCGAATTGACACAAAAAAGAGCGCGCAATGAATCATCACACAATATGTTTCGCCCATCGTTTGGATCTTGCAGCTTGTGCTCCCGAATATAAGCCCAAAGCTTTTTAACAACCTAGAAAGCAAAAGAGAAATGAGAAACTTGAAGTCCACTTAAAATGGAATAATTTGAATGCTAAATGTGCAGAGTAACCATCTCTGCACAAATGAACTGCAAAATGTGTAAAAGAAATATGAACATTCTTCTAAACCTCTGTTCTGGCCAACTGAGAAACTCCAACAAACTCTTGAAGTGGTTCAGAAAGGCCGCATATTTTAGTGAAGCCACCACCTCTTCTCTTGACTTCTTGATCCACCTCCTTGCCCCTATTGATAATAATGGACAAATATAGTTAAAATTGTATTTCTGTATCCAAACATGCATAATACCGCCCAAAAATATTTAGTCAATTATCATATTTCCAGTCATCTACCTGACTTGTCTATGAACTATAATAAGCCGTACTCCATCGCAACAAAGATTACAAAAAGTGGATAACTTAAATTTTCAAGGCCTCAATCAACATAAAAGTTTGAGATCAATGTAGTTCATAAATGGCAAGGAGATTTTAGTTGCAGTGAATTTTCTATGTTTTCAATGTCTAACTCCCTAATGTGTCGTTCTTTATTTTTTTTTTAAAAGAAAACATTAAGAAAATGTGCATTGGTTGTTAAAATAGAAAAAAAATAGAAAACAACGCCTTGTGATGCGCTTCAAATAGTAAATTATTGCTTCACATAAATAAGCCAAGGCTCTTTTTTTTTCAAGAAAAGGAGATCTGGAAAACAATTTTTTTTAGAAAAAGTGTTTTTCAAAGTTTATTTAGATTCAGAAAATATGAGATTTAGTTCCCTGGTTTCTAAATTAGCAAAAAATACTTTTTTTGAACAACTAACTCTGTTTTTTAGTCTCTATTTTACAATTTTCAGAACACAAAAGTTGTTTTCTGTTTGACTCTAAATATCACAAATAGCAGATAAGTTGTGTCCGTCAGTTCAAGGGCAAAAACAAACACAAAGAAAACCCACCTTCCTTTCTTTTTACTTTTACTCTTTTGTTTTCGTGTCTCTTCTTCTTCCTCTTCTTCGTTTTCTTCTTCGTTTTCCTTTTCTTCCAGCAACTCTTTTTCTTCCTCTTTTTGTTCCTCTTCTTCTTCCTCCTCCGCTTCCTGTTCCTCTTTATTGTCCTCATGGCCATCATTTTCTTCAATAGCGTTGTCTCGTTCAGACAATAAATCATCTCTCGCAACACGTTCATCTTCTAGCTTCGGTTCTACATTTTTTGATTCTTCATTAAATTAATGAGAAAAAAAAAACTATACCATGCATAACAAAATGTGATATCTCCAGAGGTAAATAATAAGTGGAATTATCGTATACCATTAATGAATATAAGCAGAAGTTCAATGTGGAAGACTTTTTGAGGTAGTTGAAGTTGATATTGCAGAAAATGTTATCATCGTAAAGTAGTGAAATACTGGGAAAATCAAAATCAGTTTTCATGGGATAATAAAGTTTTTGTCACAGAAAATTAAAAGGGAAGGGAGTCAGTTAATTAATTCATGAAACAGAGTAAAACTTCATCTTCACCATATACTGAGCAGAGGAGCACCTACATGCAACAATTAAATCACATCAGAAATAAAAGCAAACAGAGGGAAGTGCCTACCTTGATCCTAAACACTATATTACACAATAAATTCATCTAATGCAACTTAATCATTCATTAATTGAATATTCAAAGAGAAGGAATCACAATTTTGTAAGAATTGAACAAAGATAATTCAGAAATATCTAGAAATGCAACAAAAGAAAATACCATCTTTTGCTGTCAGAGGCCAAATATGCTTGGACAGAGCTTTATTCATCTGGAACATATTTATCGTATTAACACGAAAAACAGCATGCAAAGCTTCATCGCATTTTATGTTCCTCTTGTTTGTTGGATCCTGCAAATTATGTTCTCGTATATATGCCCAAATTCTCTTCACAACCTAATGAAACAAATAGGAATCAATATCCAAATCCAAACTCACCCAGCTCACAAGCCTGAAGTACTTCTAAAAAAAGAGGGACAATACAAAGTCCCAAAATACCTCAGTTCTCGCTAATTCGGCTACTCCAAGAAAATTCTCAAGTTGCGGAGATAAGCTACATGGCTTAGTAAAGCCACCTCCCCTCTTCTTCTTCTCCACTACCTTTTCCTCTTCGCTCGACCTTCAAAAAGAATTACATGAAACCCATATCAGTTTCCTCAATTTACAGGCCCTTCCACATAACGAAGTTTGATTAACACATCATAAAACAAATGTAAAAAATTTGAATAAGACATACTTATGGCTCAAATTCCTTATCAACTAGCATCTTCAAGACAAAATGTAATCACAGAATCTTCCTCGAAACATAAGCTAGAAGTAATATCTAATATCGTACAAATCATAATGATGCTTTTCATTTGCAAAAATGCAAACACTGATTAAAAATTATGCATTTAAATGCTTCCCATAAAAACACCTCCTTTCATTACTACAATCTCATAATTACAATAAAGATGATTTTCAATCCAACACAAGCACAAACAATCAAGTCAAACAATATATCAAAGCGTAAAACTTTGTTTAAATTAAAAAAAATAAATTTTCTACCTTCCCATTTTATCATCTTCTTCCTCTTCTTCCACAACGACGTCGTTCGCACTGTAGTCCTCATTTTGTAGGGTTTCAAAATAAACATCAATTTGGGCACTTATAAACCCCTTTTTCTCCGTCAAATCCACACCAAAATCATTCTCCAATTGCCTCCTAACACTCCCAGCGGTCGTGGTTTCAAGGTCCGAGCTCTGCAAAATTTCCCGCAACCGAGTTATTAGTTGCGAGTCTGACACCATTGTTAGTGATAGTTGTTGTAATTGTGATTGGGAATCTTTATTTTCTGAGGCGTAGAAATGAAGTTAATATGAAATGGGTTGAAAATGAAAATGGTGATGTTTCATGCATAGAGACGCAGGTGGCTGATAGGAAATGTGAGCGAGTGTGACTTTTTCTAGGTTGTTTTTTTTTTTAAATAAATAAAACGATGTCGTTTTCTTCTTTTAAGCCATTGTTCTTTTGCTTTGTTGAGGATTAATTATCATTTCATCCTTGTGGTTCTTCCAATGCCTAATTTTGCTCCTACATCTTCAAAGATTAGTGATTTCATCCCTTTGCCAACTACAAAAGTGTGTCGAATAACTCCAATAAGCAATAACCAATGTATCATAAAGAAAACAAGTGTATGTAGGATTCAAGAGAAGGGGATTGAATCTTGAACCGTGCCTTTTTCTTCATTCTTGCAGAATTAATGCGAAGTTGCTAAGCAAAGAGTTAAGGAAGAAGAAATGCCACAAGAATTTAGAGTAGTTCGGCACAACTTTGCCTACTCCACTACCTTAGTACCTATACTAAGGATTTTCCAAACTTCCACTATATGCTTTCTTTTACAGATTTCTTTCAAGATAAGTGAGAACTCAAGTACAATAATCAATCCAACTACAAACTTTCTATCCTCAACAATTAGCTAAACACAAGCACTTCTAACCAATTACAAGTTAATTCTATCAAGCTTCAAATATTCTTCTTGAAAATTGCTCAAATGTTTGTCACTTGATAAAAACTTTGTTCACACAAGATAGCACTTTATGTTTCTGAAGTTGTAGTTATGTTTCCAACAGAGTTTTGGACCCTTTTATGCCTCTCTCTTAAGTTTATGGTCATTAGAAACATAAACTAGTCGTTTGAGTTTGAAATGCTCATGCATTTAATGTTGTGTCAGAGAAGGTAACTTAGGTTTGGGTCATGTAATGTATGTTACCCAAAACGTTTGGCTGATAGTTCTCTTGTTCGTTCCACTTCCAGAAAGTTTCCAACAAAACAAAAGCTTTGGCCGAGAGTTCCAGTAGAAATTAACGTACGTTAATGTTCATATTAACGTACGTTAATTGTAACGCCCCAAAATTTCATCTGTTCTAAAATCTAAATAATGAATTATGAATAAGGATGAATAAGTATATGTGTGTTGTTTGAATCCTTGCATGTACAAAGGAACTTGTGTGAGTTACGGTCGAAAACCGACGAATG